>JAJPUD010030215.1:0-13322 GCA_023553655.1 Myrmecobius fasciatus
TTATATTAGATCTTCTATGTCTCTTTATGAGGTTTTGCCTTATTTTACCTCCTATATTTTTACTTTATTTTGCCTCCTTTTCCCCCCTCCCCCCTTTTTCTTTTTCAGTATGGTATCCCTTCCACCTCTAATTTCTTTTCCATTATTATCAAAGAAAAATCAAATTATACTGCCATTCTTTAAAGGATACCTATAGTAGGAATATAGTTCTCAAGAGTTTTCCTTTTTACCTTTTTATGTTTCTCTTGAGTTCTCTATTTGGAGGTCAAATTTTTTGTTCAGATCAGGTCTTTTCATTAGAAATAGGTGAAATTCTCCTGTATCATTGAATGACCATCTTCTTCCCTGGAAGATGATGCTCATTCTAGCTGGATAACTTATTCTTGGCTGTAATCCAAGTTCTTTTGCCTTTCGGAATATCTGGTTCCAGGCCCTTCGATACTTCAATGTGGAAGCTGACAGATCCTGTGTAATTCTAATGACAGTTCCTCAGTATTTGAACTGTTTCTTTCTAGCTGCTTGCAATATCTTTTCCTTGGTGTGATAGTCCTGAAATTTGGCCACGATATTCCTTGGGGTTTTAATTTTGGGGTCTCTTTCTGGAGGTGATCGGTGAATTCTTTCAATGCCAATTTTGCCTTCTGATTCTAAAACATCAGGGCAATTCTCTTTCATGATTTCCTGGAAGATAGCATCCAGGTTCTTTTTTTCATCGTGGCTTTCAGGGAGTCCGATAATCCTTAAATTGTCTCTCCTGGATCTGTTTTCCAAGTCAGTTGTTTTTCCTAGGAGATATTTCATATTTTCTTCTATTTTTTCATTTTTTTGTTTTTAACTGATTCTTGAAGTCTTATTGAGTCATTTACTTCTATTTGTTCAATTTTAATTTTTAGAGTATTATTTCCTTCAGTTATCTTTTTTAGCTCCTTTTGTAGCTGGCCAATTGAATTTCTGGATTCAATGCATTCTTTTTCCATTTTGCCAGTTTTATTTTTCAGTGAATTGTTGTCTTTTTCCAATTCACCAATTTTGTTTTTCAATTCACCATTTTTATTTTCCAGTGAATTGGTGATTTTTTCCAATTCACCAATTTTGTTTTTCAATGAACTGTTTTCTTTTTCCAATTCACCAGTCCTATTTTCCAGTTTTTGATATTTCTGTTGCCCTGATCTCAATTTATTTCCCCATTCTTCTTCTAGCTCTCTTTTGAGATTCTTAATGCAATCATCCAGGTAAGCCTTCTGAAAGGGAGACCAACTTAAGTCTGCCTTTGTGGCTTCATGTGGGATTGTTTTCATAATGTCAGGATCTGGGGACTGTTCTATTTTTTCTCTGTAAAAGCTTTCTATGGTGAGAGCTCTCTTCTGCTTCTTGCTCATGATTTAAGGTTGGGATATTGGTCAAAAGCCGAGAAAACTGCAACAATTTATATTTGCCCTGGGGCAGTTTGCCGAGTTGACTTCCGGTGTGAGGCTGGTCGGGCTAGATTCGCACCAGGACCACGTTTTCAGCTGTTCTCGATCCACCCCCTTCCAAAGGCAGATCTGCCAAAGCACCTGCCCGCAAGCAGAGCAAAGTGGCCCAGGCGTCTCCCAGGGGCTTCCTGGGTGCCCAAAATCCGCCCCTCTATCGCAGCCCTGACTTCCGCCCCGGCTGGAGTCCGAGCGCGACCAGAGGCCAATTTCCCCTGAGGCTAACCTTCTCCGGAGTTCTTTCAAGGTAGATCTTTTATAGAAGTGCGTTGTAGTCCAAATGCTTGGTGAGGACCTCACTCAGAAACCAGTTTTAAGGCTTACTATGTCTGGGTTTGAGGGAATGTCGGAGGGAGTTCACAGAGAAAGCTGTCCGCAGTTCACCATCTTGGCTCCGCCTCAGATTCCCATTCTTTACTCCAACAAAAAGAGCTATATTTTTGTACATCCTTAGAATTGTTTTGCTTAGAACCAATCCTTTTCTTATTTTTCCCCTTCCCCCCCTTTTCTCCCCTTCCTCTTTTCCCCTTATATTTTACACTCTCTCTCTCTCTCTCTCTCTCTCTCTGTGTGTGTGTGTGTGTGTGTGTGTGTGTGTGTGTGTGTATTCTTCCCTCCTTTGACCAGTTCAGTTAGATGAGAGTGAGGTCTAAGTGTTGATTGCTGGTTGTCTGCTGGTATAACCTGATCATGTAAGATAATTTCCCCTTGTTTTCTTTTCATTTCTCCCACAATTTCTTCTCTCTTTCTGTTCTATTCTAAAGATCATCAAGATAACAAACCCATTCTTGAGACTTGTCTAATTGGACTCCCTTCTACAAACTCTGATGGTGATAAGACTCAGATGGGACATAAGTATCATTTCCCAATATTTGAATGTAAACAGTTTATTGTTTCATCTTTCCCTTTTTTTCTCACTCTGACCTTCACTCCTTCCATCTTTCAGTTCTTTCCTAGGCCATTACCCCTACAGTGGCAATAGTCTCTACTTCCCCATCTTGACCTCTTTGTGTTTAGACTTAAACTACATTGTATATTTTGAATTCATTGACCCCATGACCTGTTTCAATTATGCCTTGACAAACCCAACCTTGGATTAATCTCACCATCTGCCATCTTCATTCCTATTTACATCTTGCTGACAAACACTAAAGAAAATCATGCAGCCATGCTATGCCAACTAAAATTTATTACATAATCTCAACTGGTCCCTGATTACAGCAAAGCAATTCTTGTATACCTCCTTAATTGATCTGATAACCCACTCACTACAGCAGCTATTTAAAACTTCATTAACTATTTCAGCCTTATCCCTCCTCAAGACTTCTATAGAACCAATAGAACTGCCCTCTCAGTTAAGGATCTTGCCTCATACTTTACCAAAATAAATTAATGCCATTCATATAGAACTCTTTATTTTCCCTTCCTCCTCATCTCAAATTGCCCAAATGTCTTCCCAAATTATCTTTTCTTTTATCTGTCCTTCACATGAAGACACAAATTTCCCACCAATATGTACTTTTGAGCTCATTCTTTCCTGAATTCTTCATCTTATCACCCCTAGAATCATAACCACTCTCAATAAAATTTAAGCTCCCTACTTGATGCTTCTTTGATGCCTACAAATATTCCTACCTTATCCCTATCCCTTAAAAAACACCTTTACTTAATCTGACTATTCCTACTAGTTATCTACTCCACCTTTTCTCAACCAAACAATTTGAGAAAGCTATGTTTTTCCAATATCTCTCTCCTTTTACTGGATTTTAATATTTCTGTAATCTGGTCTTTATTCAACTCAAATTACTTTTTCCAAAGTTATCAATAATCCTTAATAGCCAGATCTAATTGTCTTTTCTCAATTTTTAACATTCTCAACTTCTCTACAGTCTTTGGGGCATATGGAAATCTGATGAGAGGGAAATTTGTCAGTCCTACATGCATATCACAGAATCTCACAATTAGAACTGACTTCAGAAGCCATAAGTGTGCCAACAGTAAGAAAATTCTGAAATCAATTAATAAACTTTATATTATTGAATATAAAATTATGGTTGAATATAAAAATGAAATTTCTGAAAAAATACATCAATAGTTCCCATTTAGTAGTTTATGAACCCTTTAGGATTCATTATAATTATCCAAAGGATTTGCTTCAATTGCACTTTAAGCAAAAAGCAACTGCCCGATTTTATTCCATATACATTTTTTCATTGTGACAATAAAAATGAAATGTGCACGCTTGAAGCATCATTATAGGTTTGTTTCTATAGCAATTTGAAACTGTCATGATCATGCACAGAGCAACTGTTAGTGTTGTACAGCAATATATCAAATTTTATTTATTTCTGATTAGGAGCAATAGTTTCTTGCTGTTTCTCAATTTGTTATCAAATTGTTTTAAAACCACTAGAAGGGTTTGACATTTAAATACAAACCAATTATCCTTGCATAGTCAGACAAATGAGAATACTTTTTTTTGCATTCTATACATTGTATCAGAGCTGTTCCCTTGTTTTGTAATTTTATCTGCCTCAACAGCTATATATACTTGTAATTAACATGTTATTAATATTAACATCTTTAACAGTACAAATATCTGAATGTTATAAAAACATGAATAATGGACATATATATTACATCATAAAATCATAAGCCATCATAAAATCATCATCACAAATGTTCTGCAGAAATAAACCTTATGTTGTTTCTTAGTGTTGTAGTAAAGTTGCTTTCCCATTTAAATTTAGCCTCTGCTTATGTTATTCTTCTTCTATATGGCAAATTTTTAAATAAATTGATTGGTAACACTGGCTGGTCATTCAATAGAGTTCCTATAAGAGTGTAACCTATGTGTTAGTGGTAGAAGAAAAGAAAATCATGTCATGTTGTGAAGAAATTCTTTCTTTATAAAGGTTAATTAATAGATAAACTTTGTTTAAAATGAAGCACTACATACAATTAAATTTTAAGCCCATTTAAATTGATGAATCATTTGTGCATCATTGAATATATATCTTGTCATTAGCCAATAGAAAAGTAAACATTTAATATACCTAGATATGAATTTTCATTGGCTGATTAGATTGCTAAAATAAAAATGAATTTCTATCTCTCAGCACTTAACTTACTTCATTTTTACTGTATTATACATATGTTAAATCTTCAAATGTACCACTTCACTACTACCTATTCTAACATGAATTATCTATCTCTTCGTTTTCTTCCTTATTAGGTAGTTTTTTCTATTATTAAAAATTTTAGTCACTTCTTGAAAAATACATTACTCTTATGTTAGGATGACTTTAAAACATTTAAATTCTAGGTGAGGTTTTATCAGTGTTTTATGAAAATAGCTTATTTAAATTTAAGAAAAACTATTACTGCTATATAAGGACTAATCCTTGTAAATAGAAAGATTTTTAAACATAGCTACTTCACACAATGATCTTTTTAAAAAATAATTCTTTTTTTATAATGAATCTAACAAATAACAAATCTAACAAATAACAACCATGAGCATTTTCACAACGAACAGAAAAAGAAGACTGTTTATGAAATCATCAGTTCATTATATGTGACTTGTACCAACACTGTCCTGTTTGACCATGCCCCCTTCTGAATTTCCTATTGCTTTCTACTGTGTTTTTTAAAAATATTAAAACTCTCCTTTTTTGGCCTTTTTTATTATCATCAATTCCCCTCTGCGATTTCCCCTTCTCTTTTCAATAAAGCCTTCTTTTGTAACAAAGTATTGTGTCAAGCAAAACAAATTCACATATTGGGCATATCTTGACAGATAAAGAATATTTCATTCTTTACAGTCTGTTACATAGAGATGGTAAACATGTTTTGTCCCTGAAGTCATTAGGGATCGTTAAACTGATCATTTAGAATTTGTTACATTTTCCAACTCCACTGTTCTTTCAGTTCTAATTGATTATTAACTTTCAATACTAATTTTGTTGGGATATATTGAGTTCAAGCTCTTTTTTAAGATAAGGAAACTGATACTGAGTGAATTAAGTGGCTTACTCAAAGTCATACAAGGCAATAAGTATTGAAAGTTAAATTTAAAACCAGATCATCTTATTTCAAATGCTTTTTTAAAAAATCTGAACCACATATTTCAAATATTTTATAGACTTGTCAGTAGCCAAAATAATAATTTATTATAAGCAAGTAGTAAAGAATTCTGTGTTAATTCATTTAATTCCCTCAAGGGAGATTTGCCTGATACAATTTTTACACTTATTTGCAAGAAAGATAGCAAATAATCGGTTGGCTCTCAATCCTGTAACCATTTAAGTAACTGTTACACCACAGCAATATTATCCAGGCAATATCTTTCCAGAATTTCAATTATCTATATCTCATGTAGACACACATCAAAAGCTTTTGACAAACATCTAGATGTATAATCTGTCTGTGGATTTTCCTTTATCCATAAACTTGTCATATAATTTTATCAATTCAAAATAAGTCAGATTTATCTGACATGATCTGTCTTCATAAACAAATGCTGTCCACTGATTATCACATTGTTATCTATATACTTACAGATCAATTTGGCTCATTCTAACTTGGATAACTGCATACTGCTTGTCCAAACTCTCTCTGTTGTTTGAATTGGAGACGTTATCCTTTTCTTTTCCTTAACAAAATCTTCAGTGAAGTCAAAACAAAAAAAAAATCTTGTTTCTTAAAGATTTATTTCCAGCTTATTATCAATCTCTGAACAGAAACAGCATCATAACTTTTGCAGGTGATATGATATATATCTTTGTAATGGAGATCATGTAAGTAGTGTTTGATGTTTAATCAGTAAAAATGTAGAAATTAAAAATAAGCCATTTTTCATATTTTTATTTACTCTAGTAAAATTTGTAAATCATATTTAACACTAAGAATTATGACACATAAGATTTTGTTAGAATGGAATTTAGAATGTAAGGCTAGAAATGAAGGAAGTAAGAAATTACTTTAGAAGCCTTTTTCTTGAGTTGTGTGCCATAAACTATAGAAGCAGTTGTGATTTTATGTAAATGAACAAAGCTTAGAGAAATCTTTCTGACTCCAAATCTGGTATTCTCTCTATTCCTTCACCTAGCTGCCTTTTCTAGTTATGAATTTATGAGAGTTATTAATAAAAAGAACAAAATTATAAGATTGTCACATGATTACCCTCTAGAGTCCCAAATCTGGAATTATACATTAAACATTAAACTGAGGTACAAACATTTATCCTCTTTAATTCTGTGTATTCCAACCTATTTTCTGAATTCCTGCACTCCAGACCCTCTGTATGTAATTGCTAGTAGACATGAATCACAGAGAAGTTGTAATTAACCATAGATACATATGAAACAAAAGCAAGAATTAAAAACAGCTTAAAGAAATTGTAGGAAATGCCTGAAGATTGAAGGAATAGGAGAAGAGGAAGGGTAGTTAAACTTTCACTTTCACAAGGACTTTTGTCAATCTAATGGAGTCTATTCCAGATATACATGCCTTCTCAGAATAGTAAACAAGGAAAAGCTTTAGTCACATCAATAACTTCAGTTTTAGTCTCCATTCAAAGACCTAACTATAGGTTTTCTATTTCCTCACTTATACAACCATCACTCACTAGTGAGATGATAAGATGAGAACAATTTATTCCAACAGCCATAAAGGCATCCGAAGTAGGAAATGTGGAGTGCATAGAGATTAGACATCAAAAATGCCCAGTCATCTACTGCATCCTGGACTATCACAGTGTGTCTTGAGTTTTGTCCTGCCACTATCTATGGAGTTCCATGATTCAAGAAGAGAGAGTGAGGCTGACAAATTTGTGCAATTCTCCCTCCCTTAAATCAAGTTCACAAGCAAATTAAGACATTACCCATGATGTCATTGGTCCTTTTCAAAAATGATGAACAACATCTAAAACTATTATTTTCTACTTTTTTCCCCTGATGCAATTGGGGTTAAGTGACTTACCCAGGGTCACACAGTTAGGAAGTGTTAAGTGTCTGAAGTCATATTTGAACTCAGGTCTTCCTGACTTAAGGGCTGACACTCTATCCACTGTGCCACCTAGCTGCCCTTCTATTCTTTTCTTTTGAAAAAACACATAAAATGCACTTATCTGTCCTGTTTAGTATACTTCCCCAAGGAATCTTGTGATATTTCTTTCATCCAACTGTTTAAGGAAGGAGAATTAATATTCTATTGGAACTTTAATTTCCAGAAGGCCATGCTATCAAGTTCTAGAATAATATCATTTAGTTACTTGTTTAGTCATTGAGAAAGTTATCTGTACTTCATTATATTCCTTCCTGGGGGTTGGTATTATATTTAACATCTAGAATTATACAACCTTAAAATAAACATCAACACTTGGACAGAACAAAAATAATTAGCCCAATATCCAATGTAATTACATTAGGGTACTATTTATAACAAATAGGTATCATCATGGATTGCAACAGCACGATACAAAGCATCATTTTAAACAAGATGTTTTAGTGAATACATGTCTAAATTACTTTTATATGTCATATCTGTATGTAAATAAATAAATTGTATAAATTTATAAAGCAAAATAAATTAGTTTATTTAAAACAATAAAACAAAAATAAATAAATAAAAACAAAATAAATAAATAAATTTATTTATTTAAAACAATAAAACAAAAAACAAATACATATAGCAGCAAGCAAAAGTAAAGCCATAGTAATATCAACAGTCTAAACAAAATATGCAGAATTAATGATATATGTCAAAATACATAGCAAAACTAGCTGCATATTGTCAACATGAAGATGTGATAATACTACTGAAGCATATAGTATGTATATATAGTAAGTTTACATATATATAGATATAGTATGCATATATAAAATAAGTTTACATGTATACATATATATATAGTAAGTACATATAGTAGTATTTAATTTGCATTGATGAATTTATGAAGTTACTATGTAAAATAAAAAAAAGTAACTTCTGTAAATCACACATATTATGAAAAAACAGTCTTTCCATCTGGCTATATATATAATCACTTTTCCAGTTTCCACTGGAATCCTGTAAGTTAGTATGGTCATTGGTCAAATAATTTTTATTACTCCTGACACCACCTGATCTGTCTTCCCCTGCACCGGAGATAGTTGATATTATGGATACATCATAATCTTCATAAGAATTATAGTCTTTCCTATAATGACGAATGTTGGAGGGGATATGGGAAAACTGGGACACTGATACATTGTTGGTGGAACTGTGAACGGATCCAACCATTCTGGAGAGCAATCTGGAACTACGCTCAAAACATTATCAAACTGTGCATACCCTTTGACCCAGCAGTGTTTCTATTGGGCCTATATCCCAAAAAGATCTTAAAGGAAGGAAAGGGTCCCACATGTGCAAAAATGTTTGTGGCAGCCCTTTTTGTAGTGGCAAGAAACTGGAAGCTGAATGGATGCCCATCAATTGGAGAATGGCTGAATAAATTGTGGTATATGAATGTTATGGAATATTGTTCTGTAAGAAATGACCAGCAGGATGATTTCAGAGAGGCCTGGAGAGACTTTCATGAACTGATGCTGAGTGAAATGAGCAGAATCAGGAGATCATTATACCCGGCAACAACAATACTAAATGATGATCAATTCTGAAGGACATGGTTCTCTTCAACAATGAGATGTTTCAAACCAGTTCCAGTTATTCAGTGATGAAGAAAGCCATGTACATCCAGGGAGAGGCCTGTGGGATCTGAGTCTGTACCACAACATAGCATTTTCACACTCTCTATTGATGTTTGCTTGCATTATGTTTTCCTTCTCAGGTTTTTTCCCCTGTACAGCAAGATAACTGTATAAATATATATACACATATTCAATCTGTCAAATATTTTAATATAATTAACATGTATTAGACTTCCTGCCATCTAGGGGAGGGGGTGGAGGGTAGGAGGGAAAAATTTATAACAGAAAGCTTTGCAAGGGTCAATGATGAAAAATTACCTATGCATATCTTTTGCAAATAAAAAGCTTTAATAAAAAAAGAATTATAGTCTTTCCTTCTTAAACCTAAACTTGTAGAGATTTAAGATGGATAGCAGTATTACTATGCTCTTTGTAATTTGTTTATATCATCTATAGTTGAAATATTAGACCAAAAATGTATTGTCCATAAGTACAGTTAAGCTGTTGGTTTTCTTTATGTGAATTGTCCATTGTTTGTTTCTGAGCTATTGCCTAGATCTGGCAATCCTTGAATAACTAACAAGTCGTGTCTCTTTTGCTTAGAGTTTGTTGGGGTAAATGCCTATCCATCTCTATTCATCAGGTAGTCCAACTAATTTTTGTACTGACAATAAGAAGCTGCAGGGTTCTGTTTGGCTCTGGATGAAGCTGTCTTGCAAATGAGCAAGTTGCCCAGACTCCCTTCAACTAATTACAAAAAAAAAAAAAAAAAAAAAAACCAAACACATCAATCTGCTAAGTCATGTAGTTCATAAACGCCAAGATTTCCTCAACAGAACTCTATCACATTGTTGGAGGTCTTGACAGCATACTCAAGAATCCTACCACTTTTTATTTCCTTTAGCTTTCCTTTGAACTGAAGTTATACCCAAGTAATAAGTCTATTTAAGTTTCTCTTTAAGCAAAAAAAACATGTACTGGAATCTTTCCATACTTCAATATGAAGGTATGGCTCATACCAAAACATCAAAAGGTAGGATAAAGAGCTGATGGCATTATTTCTGGTTGAAACATATAGATGTACAAAGAAAGTCACAGGTTGGCTTCACAGATTTTTTAAATAGTGTTTCTAATATATTTGATTTTATGCAGTTTAAATGTTTAAATGTTCAAGTCATCCTGAGAATAGTAGACATCTTGACAAATGTAATACCTTCTTTAGCCATGTGTATTTTCAAAGTCTCTACCTTGGTCTAAATAGTTTTAGTCAAGATGTACAAACTCTAAGAATATTTCTCTCATAATATGCTAGCAATCATGAAGTATTGCTTATTGGTATGCCTGTACATTACCAGCTACACATGATACATTCTTGCTATTTTCTTCTATATATGCCACATCTTTGGAGAGGTAAGATGGAGGGGCTCTTCCTGTCAAATATGAGAACCTAAGTAACTGTTGGACCAGAATCCCACGGATATGCTAAGGATAAATCCATGAATTTCAGATATCTCTTGTGTTATCTCTTCTGACTTGTCTGCTTCATGCTTTGAAAAAAGAAACTTAAGGAAATGCAAAGGATAAGATCAGTCATAGGTATTTATAAGTTATAAGATCAGATTAGAATAATGCAATCTTTAAATGGACATGCTTAAAAGTAGGTGCTAATTACTGCTAGGAAGGCAGGAAATAATGGGAAAAAAACAGTCCTTCTGTATGTTTTTTCCTTGATATTTCAGCCACCTGAAATCTATGATTAAAAACAAACAAAAAGACTGACTATCATCTTGTATCATGCCACTAGATTTCAATATTTCAGGATCACCAGAATTGTGAATTTGAGGAGAGGAACTACCACTACTGCTGTCATGGACTGTGCATGCTGCTCCATGTGTTCAGGGGAAGTTATGCCAGTCTTCATGTGTTCTCTTTCTTTGTTCATTGATTCTTCTCTTAATCCTGCACCAGTTCCAATTGAGACAATATTTCCTTGCCTCAGGAAATGAGCAAAAAACTTCAAATTTTTTAAATTCAAGGATATTCTTAGCCAATAGAGAGGAAGTTACTAACAGAAATCAATCCAAACAAATCCCAAAAGTTTGTGATCTTCTCCAAATATGCAGCCTCAATTGGTAGCACTTCTCTTTGCACACAAAAACCATAAGTCTCTAACTTCTTGGTTACATGTGCAGCCATCTTTGTTTAATGCATTCTCTTATTATTTCTTTAATACTCTAGGGCCCTTTCTTGATACTTGTGGCTAAAGTAATCATGAAAAGCTTTCCTAGAGCAGTATGTGCTAGATAAAACAATTGTTTTCAAGTAACATATATGGGACCAGTGACAGTTTAGTCCAGCATACCATAGCATAGCTCCAGCTCCAACTATTGTCTCAATAGTAAATGCTATTGATTTCTAGAGACGATGACTCTCTTGGTTCAGAGCTGATCTTAAACCATCAAGTTTTCATGTGTATTCAGGTCAAAAGACTGTTGGATCTACATAAACCAATACTAATGCACTTGTGAGACAAATTGACCAGACCTTTGAAAACTTATAGACATTTGTCTGTCCATAGGTCTCTAAAGGATTATGTGGGTTTTAAAAGAACTTTATATTTCTTGCCTTTCTGCATTTTTGCCTTTTCAAGTGAAATATGCTTGTGTCAACTTTGTAACATTTTATTCAGCATTTTAACAATAGCATTGTAGTTTCTAACAAACTTGTGATAATGGCTAAGTTCTTGAAAAGGCTTTAGATCTTGAAAGTTCTTTGTAGCCATGTGATTCTTTCTAACATAGTCGCCACCCTTTGTTGAAATACCATGTGATCCACATATTTAATAGAAAAAAAAAAACTGGTACTTGTTGATTGAGAACTCTAGGGTATTTTCCTTTAATCAGAAGAACACTTTAATCAATCTTTCCTAATATTTTTCCCAAAGATAATTTTATCATCATGACACACCAACATTTAGAGGCTCCAACTCCATTAGCCTTTGGATAGTATCAGGAATTTCCAAGATGTCTTGAATACATATGTGCAAACTGGTAAAATCTAGCTGGGTAGATTGAAGCAATTTCTTGTCTTACTCCACTATAGAAATCTGATAATGGCCACTGCATTGTTTCTGAATTCTACTGAAAACCACTGGCTGCATAGGAGATGATCCATGGTTCAAGATACCACTGGCATGCTGTGCTGGCCCAGTAGCCAACATAAATATGTTTGGAAATGGAAATATCATTCCATTCTTCTTTGGTACTCCCAATATAGGTAAAATATAGGTAAAAATTTATGGGTAATTGATGATAAAGCCATTAACCAACATGTTCTTGTGATCTCAAAGATCATCCAATACAGACAAAGGAATTTTCCTAAATCTTTTCTGAAATAGGTGGGTGTTATTCTCCAATTGATAAACGGTCAAAGGATAGGAGCAGACAATTTTCAGATGAAATTGAAACTGTTTCTAGTCATATGAAAAGGTTCTCCAAATCACTATTGATCAGAGAAATGCAAATTAAGACAACTCTGAGGTACCACTACACACCTGTCAGATTGGCTAAGATGACAGGAAAAGATAATTATGAATATTGGAGGGAATGTGGGAAAACTGGGGCACTGATACATTGTTGGTGGAACTGTGAATGGATCCACCCATTCTGGAGAGCAATTTGGAACTATGCTCAAAAAGTTATCAAACTGTGCATACCCTTTGACCCAGCAGTGTATCTATTGGGCCTATATCCCAAAGAGATCTTAAAGGAGGGAAAGGGACCCACATGTGCAAAAATGTTTGTGGAGCCCCTTTTGAGGTAGCAAGAAACTGGAAATTGAATGGATGCCCATCAATTGGAGAATGGCTGAATAAATTATGGTATATGAATGTCGTGGAATATTATTGTTCTGTAAGAAACAACCAGCAGGATGATTTCAGAGAGGACTGGAGAGATGTACATGAACTGATGCTAAGTGAAATGAGCAGAACTAGGAGATCATTATACACGGCAACAACAACGATAATCAATTCTGATGAACATGGTTCTCTTCAACAATGAGGTGATTCAAACCAGTTCTTATTGTTCAATCATGAAGATAGTCATATACATCCAGAGAGAGGCCTGTGGGAACTGAGTATGGACCACAACATAGCATT
>JAJPUD010030216.1:0-13322 GCA_023553655.1 Myrmecobius fasciatus
TCTTTCCTGAAAGATAATGCTCATTTTAGCTAGATAATTTATTTTTGGTTGTAATCAGATTCCAGGTCGTTTGATCTTTTAAAGTGGAATCTGCTAGGTCCTGGGTGATCCTAATTGGGGCTCCTAGGGATTTAAATTGTCTCTTTCTGGCTGCTTGCAATATCTTTTCCTTGGTAAGATAGCTCTAAAATTTAGGCATGATATTCTTTAGAGATTTAATTTTTGGGTTTCTTTCAAAAGGTGATCAGTGGATTCTTTCTATGGCTATTTTACTTTCTGATTCTAAAACATCAGGGAAGTTTTCTTTTATGATTTCCAGTAAGAAGATATCTAGGCACTATATTCCTTAGATTGTCTCTCCTATATCTATTTTCCAGGTCAGTTGTTTTTCCTAGGAGATATTCCATATTTTCTATTATTTTTTCTTTTTTTGTTTTTGTTTGACTGATTATTGCTTGTTGAGTCAGTCCCTTCCTTTTATTCCATTCTAATTTTTAGTGTCTCATTGTAATTTAGTGCAGTCACATAAAGTTCAAAATTATAAGCAAATTATAAGAACATGGGATATGTTATCTCTCAGATCTGTGGAGGAAGGAATTTGTGATAAAAAATGTAATTCATAATTGAACACCAGATAGATAATTTTGATTATATTAAATTAAAAAGATTTTGTACAATCAAAGCAGAAAAGATCAGAAGGGAAGCAATAAATTGGGAAATCATTTTTCATATAAGGATTCTGATAATGGCCCCATCATATAGAGAATGGACTTTAACTTACAAGAATTCAAGCTATTCTCCAAATGAGCAATAGTCAAAGGACATGAACAGACAATTTTCAGATGAAGAAATTAAAATGATTTCTAGTCTCTATTGATCAGAGAAAGGCAAATTAAGACAACTCTGGGATACCACTATACACCTCTCAGATTGGCTAAGATGACAGGAACAGACAAGGCTAAATGTTGGAGGGGAGTTGGAAAACTGGGACATTAATGCATTCTTGGTGGAACTGTGAAAGGATTCAGCCCATCCAGAGAGGAATTTAGAACTATGTTCAAAAAGTTTTCAAACTGTACATAGCTTTTGACCCAACAATGTTTCTATTGGCCTATATCCCAAAGAGATTTTAAAGGAAGGAAAATGTTGGTGGCAGCCCTTTTCATAGTGGCAAGAAACTGGTAACTGAATAGATGCCCATCAGTTGGAGAATGGCTGAATAAGTTATGGTATATAAATGGTATGGAATATTATTTTTCCATAAGAAAGTATCTGTAAGATGATTTTAGAGAGGCTTTGAGAGAGTTACATGAAATGATGCTAGGTAAAATGAGTAGAACCTGGAAATAATATCAGAAATCTGGAACCAGATTTAGGAGGTTTGCTTCAATCAAGTGGTCCAGGAAGCCATTTTGGTGTCCAGCTTACTCACTCTGGTGATATGAAATCAATCCTCTAAGATAAAAAGCCTGAACTCATTACTTGCAAGAAAATATAAGGAGAAAACAAAACCTATAAAAAGCTTGTTCTAGAATAGTCATTGTCATTCCAAATACTAAAAATACTCTACAAATGAACTAAGACATGGGAGACACTCCTTTGTATGTAGGGACAAAAATCTCAAAAACGCACCTGGATAAAGAATTAAAGGTCAACAAAGATTGGCATATGAGTTAGGAATGTTGCTAGCAGAGTCCCTGAACTTAGAGAAAGAAAAAAATACAAACACAAGAAGAGGTAGATTCACCTCTAGGCACTCTACATTCTATTCCTTTTTCTTCATCAATCATCCTGTGCAATTGATTTTTCACATGATGAAAATTCTTTGGTCAAATGCTTGTTATTTGTACAACATATATGGAAAGTTGAATTAAGTAAAATATCCATAATAGTTTGTTCATCTAAATTGCTCCATCAGTTTCCAAAGTTTTTGGCAGGTAGACAAGAAACTTTTCTAAATCAGACATAGAAATTGGAATATTAGAATAGGTAGCCAAAAGAACAAGGGTAAATCTAAAGTTACTTAGGAGAGACCTAAAAGAATTGTAATGAACTCAGATTCTATTTTATGGAAATTCTTGTAATATTTGACATTTGAAAGAATTTTGCTTTCTATGAATAGTTTTATTTTCTTATACAAATGTGAGGTGTTGTGGCTTAAAGTATTGAAAGATAAGTTAATTCGAGAAATTTCTAATGAATGCATCCATTATACTAAAAATTTTTATGGTGATCTGCTAGTTCATCTTTCCTGATTTTACTGAAATCATTCCTTTTTTGCATTTCAAACGAAAACAAAATACAATTTTGCTAATTAATCATTTAATAAGAGTTTCAAAAGATCATTAATACCATATATCTCTGTTCCTCAAATAATAAATTGCAGAATTGGGACTTAAATCTAGATCTTCTGATTTTCAAATTCAGCACTCCTCTTCTTGCTTTTAGTTGTTTTTTCAAAATATATTTTCATTTACTACAGACATCTGTCATCTTTTCACTTAGAAATAATGTAAAATGGGAGAATAGAGGGAAAAGCAATGGCTTTTTAAAATTTATTTTAAAATAGAGTACAATATGAAAAATATTAAATAAAAAAGCAATCCTGAAAATTACAATTTCATTTTCCCTGACAAACATCACTGCAAAAAATAAAAAATTCCTATCATGTATTTTAAAATTCTAGCCATTTTAGTAATCTTTTGAGACTATATGACACAATTATTTGCAATTTTTTCTAAATGCAATATGCAACTCTAGATTAAAAGGTGAAAAACAAAAGAGAGAAAAACTTCAGACAGAAACTGAAGCACTTTCCTATGTAAGTTCTGCCATACTTGTTCAATGAGACCAAGAAGAAGGGCTTCTTTCAGAGGAACAACAAATATATAATATTCACTTCCTCTCACATCAGCTTTCTAAAACTGAACATGAGAACTACCAACTACGTAATAATCTTAGAATGAGGACATTAGAATTAAAGCAGGCCAATGATAAATTGAAAGAACTTGAACACAAAAATCTTATACCAAAGGAAAAATTGAGATCATTTCTCACAAAGGGTCCATGCAAGAAGGATTAACCCAAATGCCGAGGGACATTTACTTGCCTCGGGAATTATTTGAAGATGCCCCAAACAAAGAGGTTTTCCAAATACTGGTATCAGATGTTATTGAGGTGCAACTTGACCATCGCTCCAGGACTCTTTATGGTAGCATTGAACAAGAAGATCATGTGGCAGAAGAGAGAAATCAAGAGTCAGTTGATGAATGTATCAGTATGAGAGAGCACATACACACAAAAACGAACAGGCAGAAGAAGAGGTAGGTTTTTAATATCATATGATGACATTTAACATTTTGGAATGAATGTCAAAGGTATTTTGATCAAGATAAATTAGGACTTTGAATTTTCAGCAAGTTTCTGATATTAGTAACTTTCAATATAAAAATTCTGATATGCAAGAAAGGAGAATGAGGAAGCATTCATGATAAGAAAATCCAATATCAATTACTTAGATAAGATGACTCATTTTGATTAAAAAATATTGTGTAGCTAGCTCATGAAATTGTAAATGCATAGTATTGACTAATGAATATAGATGGAGTTAAGCACTTGTAAGTAAATACTGATAAATTTGTAGTTCTAATAATTTGCCTGGTATTCCATTTAATCCTGCAATGGAATAAATTATTAGAAATGCGGAACCAAGATGCATCCTGAAAAAATATGCTAGAAATGCTGTAGCAATTCAAATTAGTCAACCAAATTGAAACAGTGTAGGGGATTATAATCAATGCCCTTTTTCATAACCTTTGAAAAATGTGTATCAATCTCACTAATTTTAATTCAAACTACTGTGAACTGATTTTAGAAATATTAAACAGTTGGTCCTATTATTAATGGAATTACAAAGATTAGTAACTACATTTGTTTAAAATTTAGAAAAATGATTCTGTTCAAAGGGACTGTGATTATGCAAGAGAAATTAATTTTGGTGTATGGGAACAAAGCCATTTTAAAATGTACTTTTGATTCCCTACTACATATGTATTATTTGTTTTTACTAATCTTCTTGCATAATGTCCAGAATTCAATTTCTAGGATTAGTACCTTTCCTTTATTGAAATAGATAACTTTTAACTGCCTCACAGCAATTCTCATTATCTGTGATGCTTTAAACATATGCAGTGAGAAGGACTACCAAATATTGTACTGTATAACAAATTTAGATTTAAAAAAAATTAGAAATCATGAAGTGGAATCTTTTCATTCTACAATGGAATTTAGGGGGTTTTTTGTTTTTTTTAATACCAATGCAGTGGATTTTGCCAATTTTCTTTCGACACTTTTACATTAGTTTCTTTTAGGGTATTTCCTTTCAAAAAGTTATTGAACTTTAGTTGAATTGTATTTTTATAAGATAATCTTTTCTGAGAGAAAAACATTTAAAAGTCTTACATTTTAAATTCATTTACTATTAGTCACATATGCAATAATGTTCTTAAATTTATACTGAAAAATGCACATTTTTATAACATGAACATTAACACACACAAACCTATGTATATATATAGTTTGTATTTTGTATGTATTTGTACATTTCTGTATGTTTATGTGTGGGTATAGTGGCTTCCTGCTTGGTTAGAGAATGAAATTAAATTCTTTACCTTTAGTAGTGACCTTGTACCACACTGTATATTCATAAGCGGAAGAGTACCATATCTTCTATAGTTTGCTCCATTTTCTGTCCAATGACTGCAACCAGGAGTATAATTTAGCTCCTTTCCTAAAATGAAATTGCTTTGAAGACTTGGCAAGGACAGGTGAAGAGAGGAATAGTAGCTAGCAATCCCTCAACTCCACACCCCTCCTTTCTTTCTTTTTTTTTTTCTTTCATCAAATCAAATCCATCCCTTCAAGTAATTTTATCATGCCTCACAAGTCTAACAATGCATATGATCATTCTCAAGGAGAAACTGTGAGGAAAGGAAATGCATCTTTTTCATCTAAAATCATATGCAAAGAACTTTTTTTTCTGAAAAATAGAAGGTAAAATCCCCTAATGTTTCTATTAACTAAAAGAAGCTACATATTGTACCCTCTATCATTCTCCCACTTTCCATATGAATCGTACACAAAAAGCTTTATTCCCTATGTGCCTTTGCATGTGTTATGATTCTCAAGAAAATGGAATGGGGAAAGGAGACAAAAAGTAATGTTTTATGATGAGCAAGAAAAAAGATAACATTTAGTCCATACTGAAAGAAGGGTGTGTGGTAGGTACAGCCAAAAGAGCTTTGTGGTCTTAAGAACTAAGTTCTGATCTTTATTCTTGATGACTATTTTTAGGACTTAACTAATGTAACCTCTTTGGATTACTTTCCTGAACTGCAAAATGAAGTGATTGCATTAAAGAGTCCCAAAAACATTTTCTACTTCCGAATTTATGATAACCATAAATGTATTCATGCAATTAAATTGTATATGAAAATATTTATATTGGTTGACTTTGAAGGTATATTTATTTCATATAAGCAAATATTGACATAGAAATCAGTAGTAGCAATGCTATGTACATATTTCTATTAGGATACCATAAGAAAGCATCAACAACAAATCATGGAACAAGAGTTAATGTCAGATTTGCAAAAGTTTTTTGAAATGAACCAAAAAGGACTTGAGAAGGAATTACATCAAAGCAAAAGAAAAGTATGTATGCAAAATTTTCAATAACTTGTCGTTGATTAATGAAAAGGGTTTTCACTTTAACACTATTTTAAACCTATATTATAATATATTTTGAGATAACTTACCTGCGATTTAAACTGACAGACAAGAGCTGTAACATCTACCATTTATACATATTTATACCATTTGTATATTGGGATAATTATTTTCACTCATAGTTTTGTTTACCTATCCTTGCAGAAGGAATGAAATGTTTGTTTTTTTCTGAGTAATAAATAAATTATTGCATTATACTTTATATATTAAAATATATATTAATATAATATGTGTATTATATTGTAGTGACATATAATTATATGAATATGATATATATTATATGTTATATTAACATAATATTATATCTATACACACACACACACAAAGCTTGCTTGGTGGAAAGAGGAATAGAACTTTTTATCTGGAGTTAGAAAGATTTGTGTTCTAATGTGGCCTTAGACAGTATCGGGGTTATCTGGGAAAAGTCACTTAATCTTCCTTAGTCTCTTCAACTGTAAAATAAGGATTATAATACCACCTACCTCCCAGATTTGTTGTGATAATCAAAAGAGAAACTAATTATAAAGTTCTTAACACATTGCCAAGTACATAGTGGGCACTTAATGAATGGTTGTTTCTCTGCACCAGAAACATAAAAATCAATATTTTGAGTTATCTATAAAAGTAATCATTGTCACTTATGTTTTGACAAACACCTCCTTATGTCTAAAAAGAGTTCTCTTACCTTATTAACTTCAATATAAGAGTATGCACAAAGAAACAGCTTATTACTAGTTTCAAGCTTGGCAAAATTTATCCTTTAATATTGGTAAGGAAGAGAAATATTTCTAGTTTTCAGAAATCAACATTGGAATGGGGATAAGTTTTGTTTCCCAAACACTGTCAAAAAAGACTTTGTCTTCAGGCTTCTAGGATACCCCAAGAAACTTTCGCAAGTTATACACCTTAACTCAACATCTAGTTCTATATGGCTGCGCTCTACACTGATGAAGTGTCCTGTACTACTAAAATCATACATTTTTTACATATGCATTGTTTGGTGTATATGTAAAATGTAAGTGCATTGGATATTTGGAATATAAAAATTCATAGCTTTATCTATGCACTGGGCTACTACTTAATGGACTAAAAATTGTATTAAATTTTAATACTTAGTAGAGATATCACTAATTTAGAGTTAAAAATAAGATTGTGATTAAATTGTTATAGAGGAAAAAAATGACACATTTTGTTTGGAATTTTTTATAGGTGCAGGAATCCCAAGAACAGAGCCAACAGTCACAGAAATATATTGAGTTACAAGATTATACGCAAATGTAAGAGTTAAAGAATTTTTTACAAGTTAGTGCTATGACTAGTTGTTGAGCAAATCAAAATGATAAAGTACCAAAATGTATCTATAATAACATCATACAATTGTTTATTTCTAACTACATTTTTTTAAATGGAAAGGGGAATAAGATGAATTTTGAGATGAATAAGTAAATAAATTATAGTCAACCCTGGGAATATAAATGTCCAAAGAGTATTGGACTTAAAGCAGAATTTTCCTTCCATCAAGCAGGAGACAATTAGGTCCTAAGAGTTTCAGAGATGAGAAATGTAGCTGCAGGGTTTGTCTATCTGGCTTGGTAACTTGGTAAAGATTCTGGGTCAGTCACTTTGTTTCCCATAAAGTTTGTTAGAAGTGTACATTGAAGGGGCAGCTAGGTGGCACAGTGGATAGAGCACCAGCCCTGAATTCAGGAGAAACTGAGTTCAAATCTGACCTCAGACATTTAAAACGTCCTGTCTGTGGGACCCTGGGCAAGTCACAACCCCAATTGCCTCAGGAAAAAAAATATATACATTGAAGAGCTACCACAGACATAGAGCTAGAAGGAGTTTACTCATTAAAAGATCCCTATTTCAATAAAATGTTTATGTCTTACTCCACCTCCCCTCCCCAAGAAAATGTCCCTTCAAAAATATCTCGACTAACTCTGCCTTCTCTGGACAATTTCCACAAGAAATATATAATTTGTTTCATATCCAACTACTAGAGTAGCATATAATTATAAAGTATTTCTGAAGAATATCAAAACACAGGTTTCTTTAAAAAAAATGAAGAAGGAAATTGATTGTCTTTTTGATTTCCAGAAAAAATCGTTAAGAGACTTTAGTGGGAAGAGTTCAAAAACCGATTCTAACATATACCGCCTGTGACTCTGAGTCATAGTCTGTGAACCTCTCAGAGCTGGCAGGACACACAAAACACTATCCTTAAGCTTCTTTTGCTTCCATAAAATCCCTTCCTAATTGTGGAGTGGAAAATGATTTTCTTTATTCATGAAACAAATTATACATGGTAATTTTTTGAACTCTTGAAAGCCTGAAACTTAATTCTAAAATCCTATGATCCTCTTACCCAATATTAGAAATGTGAGTCTAGTCTCAGGCACCTGCTGTCAATGTAACATTAGACAAATGTTTTTTGGTCTTTGGGCCTCAGGTTCCTCACATATAAAATGGTGTACCAACCCATCACTAGGTTCCCTTTTTGTGCCAACTGCCTTCAATTTTAAGTTGAAGGAAATCCAGTTCCTTATTGTTCTATTTTTTATTTTAAATAACATTTGATTTTTCCAAATATATGCAAAGAGTTTTCGGCATTTTCACTTTTGAAAAACCTGGCATCCCATTTTTTTTCCTTCCCCTCCCCTTATATATCAAGCAATCCAGTATAAGTTAAACTTCTTCTTGTTAAGCAAGAAAAATCAAACTGAAAGAGGAAAAGGTAGAGAAATTTTAAAGAACAACCCCCCTAAAATTGAAAATACTATGATCTGATCCATATTCAGTGTCCAGTTCTCTTTCTGAAAGTGTATATCATTTTCCATCACAAGTCTATTGGAATTGTCTTCAATCATCTCATTGTTGAAAAGAGCCAAGTTCATCAAAGTTGATTATTGAATAATCTTTTTGTTACTGTATGCAATTTCCTCTTGATTCTGCTTGTTTCACTCAGCATCTCATCATGTAAACCTTTCTAGCTTTTTTTCTAAAATCAACCTCCTCATTATTTATTCATAGAATAATATTTCATTACATACATGTACCATAATTCATTTACCCATTCCCCAATTGATGGGTATCTACTCTACTTTAAAGTTTCTTGCCACTGCACAAAGGGTGCTACGAACTAATTTGCACAAGCAGATGCCTTTTGCTCTTTTTTTGATCTCTTCTGGGTAGAGACATAGTAGAGACACACCTGGATAAAGGGGAAAGCAGAGTTTGATTATTCATTGGGCATAGTTCTGAATTGCATTAAAGAATGGTCAGATCGGAGGGCGGAGCCAAGATGGTGGAGTGAAAACGTGACTCTCTGCGTCCTCCTCAGATCTTCTCTCAAATCAACAATAAAATAAGCCTCTGAAATGATCTTCAAGTCAACTAATCCAGAAATAATTGGACACTGCTTGCTTATATCTCTGAAGAACTTCATATCAGGTTTGTCTAACTCGGACAGAGGGATAAACAGTGGTGTAGGCCAGAAGTGAGGGTGGGACTCAGCTCACTCTGGCAGAAACTCTAAACTCCAAACTCCAAACACCTGGAATTTATGTGAGGCACTCGGGACACTCTACCCTGATTGGGGGTAGGTGTTCTGGCAGACTTGCCCTGTTTAAGGAATAATTTGGACTTAGTCCTGGCCCCCACTGGCCTAGCACCTTAAGTTAATTCGCCAAAGTGCCCCAGGGCAAAGAACTTCAGCCCCCGTTTTTTTCCAAGCCTTAAAGAGACATCCACACTGTCTAAAAAAAAATGAAAAAGCAGAAGAGAGCTCTCGCCATAGACAGCTTTTATCAAGAGAAAGAAGGGATGATCCCAGATCCTGAGGTTCCTCTAGACAAAATTCCAGAGGAAGTTATTAAGGACCATCACTGGTCCCTTTTTCAAAAGACCTTTCTGGAAGATTGCATAAAGAACATCAAAAGAGAGCTGGAAGATAAATGGGAAAATAAACTGATATCAGTGCAAGAAGGATATGATGCCCTGCAAAAGAGATATGAAAAATACACCAATTTCTTGAAAAATAAAATTAGTGAAGTGGAAAAAGAGTGCAATGAACAAAAAAATTCAATTGGCCAGTTACAAAAGGAGTTTAAAAAGGTAACTGAAGAAAACAACACTTTAAAAATATGAATTGAACAAATGCAAGTGAATGACTCAATAAGACTTCAAGAATCAGTCAAACAAAAATTAAAAAAAATGAAAAATTAGAAGAAAATATGAAATATCTCCTAGGAAAAACAACTGACTTGGAAAATAGATCTAGGAGAGACAATCTAAGGATTATTGGACTTCCTGAAAGCCATGATGAAAAAAAGAATCTAAACTATCTTCCAGGAAATCCTGAAAGAAAACTGCCCTGAGATTGTAGGATCAGAAGGCAAAATCACCATTGAAAGAATTCACTGATCACCTCCTGAAAGAGACCCCAAAATTAAAACCCCAAGGAATATCATGGCTAAATTTCAGGACTATCGCACCAAGGAAAAGATTCTGCTAGCAGCTAGAAAGAAACAATTCAAATACCGAGGATCAATAATTAGAATTACACGTGATCTGTCAGCCTCCACACTGAAGGATCGAAGGGCCTAGAACCAGATATTCCAAAGGGCAAAGGAACTTGGATTACAGCCAAGAATAACCTATCCAGCTAGAATGAGCATTATTAAAGAAAGAAAACTATAGACCAATTTCCCTAATGAATATTGATGCAAAAATTTTAAATAAGATATTAGCAATGAGATTACAGAAAGTCATCCCCAGGATAGTACACTATGACCAAGTAGGATTTATTCCAGGGATGCAGGGCTGGTTCAATATTAGGAAAACTATCAGCATAATTAATTATATTAATAACCAAACTATCAAAAACTATATGATTATCTCAATAGATGCAGAAAAAGCATTTGATAAAATCCAACACCCCTTCCTATTAAAAACACTAGAGAGTATAGGAATAAATGGGCTTTTCCTTAAAATGATCAGTAGCATCTATTAAAACCATTAGCAAGCATCATATGTAATGGAGACAAACTAAAACCATTCCCAATAAGATCAGGAGTGAAACAAGGCTGCCCACTGTCACCATTACTATTTAATATTGTATTAGAAGTGTTAGCTTTAGCAATAAGAGAAGAAAAAGAGATAAAAGGAATCAGAATAGGTAATGAAGAAACCAAATTATCGCTCTTTGCAGATGACATGATGGTATACTTAGAGAACCCTAGAGACTCAAGTAAAAAACTACTACAAACAATTCACAACTTTAGCAAAGTTGCAGGATTCAAAATAAATCCACATAAATCAACAGCATTTTTATATATTACCAACAAAATACAGCAGCAAGAGATACAAAAAGAAATTCCATTCCAAATAACGGATGATAGGATAAAATATTTGGGAATCTATCTGCCAAGGACATGTCAGAAACTATACAAACTAAACTACAAAACACTTTCCACACAAATAAAATCAGACCTAATCAATTGGAAAAACATTAAGTGCTCATGGGTAGGCAGAGCAAATATAACAAAAATGACAATACTACCCAAACTAATCTACTTATTTAGTGCCATACCAATCAAACTCCCAAAAAATTATTTTACAGATCTAGAAAAAATAGTAGCAAAGTTCATTTGGAAGAATAAAATGTCAAGGATTTCAAGGGGATTAATGAAAAAAAGGAAGATGAAGGTGGCCTTGCTGTACCAGATCCAAAACTATATTATATAGCAGCGGTCATGAAAAGCATTTGGTACTAGCTAAGAAATAGAACAGTCCATCAGTGGCATAGGATAGGTTATCAGGACAATCTAGGCAATAACTTTAACAATTTAGTCTTGGATAAACCCAAAGACCCCAGCTTTTGGGATAAGTACTCACTATTCGGCAAAAACTACTGGGAAAATTGAAAATTAGTGTGGAAGAAATTATGGCTTGACCCATACCTAACACCACATAGCAAGAGAAGAACTAAATGGGTTCATGATCTAGATATAAAGAGTGATATTGTAAGCAAAGTAGAGGACCATAATATAGTTTACCTCTCACACCTGTGGAGATAGAATAAATTTATGTCCAAAGAAGATCTGGAACTCCTAATTGAACATCAGATAGATAATTTTGATTATATTAAGTTAAAAAGTTTCTGTTCAAATAAAACTAATACAGACAGGTTAGGAGGGGAGCATCTAATTGGGAAATCATCTTTACCTTTAATGGTTCTGATAAAGGCCTCATTTCTAAAATATATAGAGAATTGTCTCATATATATAAGAATTCAAGCCACCCTTCAATAGATAAGTGGTCAAGGGATATAAACAAACAATTTTCAGATGATGAAATTAAAACCATCTCTAGTCATATGAAAAGTAGCTCCAAATCACTTTTGATCAGAGAAATGCAAATAAAGACAACTCTGAGGTACCACTACACACCTGTCAGATTGGCTAAAATGACAGGAAAAGATAACGATGAATGCTGGAGGGGATGTGGGCGGGCTGGGAGAGTAATACATTGTTGGTGGAACTGTGAACGGATCCAACCATTCTGGAGAGCCATTTGGAGCTATGCTCAAAAAGTTGTCAAACTGTGCATACCCTTTGACCCAGCAGTGTTTCTACTGGGCCTATATGCCAAAGAGATCTTAGAGGAGGGAAAGGGACCCACATGCACAAGAATGTTTGTGGCAGCCCTTTTTATAGTGGCTAGAAACTGGAAACTGAATGGATGCCCATCAATTGGAGAGTGGCTGAATAAATTATGGTATATGAATGTTATGGAATATTATTGTTCTGTAAGAAACGACCAGCAGGACGATTTCAGAGAGGCCTGGAGGGACTTGCATGAACTGATGCTGAGTGAAACGAGCAGAACCAGGAGATCATCATACAGAGCCAGAACAATATTACATGCTGATCAATTTAGATGGGCATGGCTCTCTGCAACAAGGAATTGTCTTAAACCAGTTCCAACTGTTCAATGAAGAAGAACACATACACCCAGAAAGAGGGATAGGAAATATGGAACACAACATCACATTTTCATGCTCTCTATTGAGGTTTGCTTGCATTGTGTTTCCTTTCTCTGATTTTCTTTTTTTTTCTTGTAGATAGGATTTTTCTTGCACAACTTGTCAAGTATTTCAACATTATTAACATTTAGTGGACTTTTGCCATCTAGGGGATAGGAGGGGATTGGGGGTAAAATTTATAATGGAAAGCTTTGTAAAGATCAATGCTGGGGAACTACCTATACATATGTTACACAAATAAAAAGCTTTAATAAAAAAAATTTTAAAAAGAATGGTCAGCAAGTAAAAGCAAAGACAGACTTAATTAAAAGAGACAAAGAAGGAAATTATATCTTCCTAAAGGGTACCATAGATGATGAAGCAATATCAATACTAAACATATATGCACCAAGTGGTATAGCATGGAAATTCCTAGAGGAAAGGTTCAGAGAGATGCAAGAAGAAATAGACAGCAAAACTATAATAGTGGGGGATCTCAACCTCCCTC
>JAJPUD010030217.1:0-13322 GCA_023553655.1 Myrmecobius fasciatus
CAAGTCACTTAACCCCAATTGCCTCAGCAAAAAAGCAAAAAAAAAAAATTGCATCTTTTACAATTAATCCCTGCCTACTTTCAACATTTTGAAAATAGGTAGGATACCAGGCAAAAACAAAAACAAAAGCACGACAACAAAAACCAAAAACACACACATAAAAACAGCATACATTTCCAGAATTCCTGCCATGTTCTGGGCTACCCAAGGTGAAAAAGTCCCTTCTCAGGAAATATAATTGCTTGGTCATAACCAGTCACAGCATGTGCCAGATATGCTTTTAAAGAGAGGAGATCCCCTTGAACCTTATTTCACATAGTAGGGAATTTGAGAAACCAGATGTAACTAGAAGAAGGAGACTTGATTAAATTGGAACCAGATTCCCCAAGATCTGATTTACAACTCAGGTGTGAGGGATACCCCAGGGGGTCACATTTAGCCCAGTACATAGTGTTCTGCTATTAATGAAAGGCTTACCCTCCCATTCTCCCTTACCTTCGAGACCTGTTGTCTGGGGGGTGAGAATGGAATGCTGGTCTGGACTTGCTCACACCAGTGGGATGGGAGGAGGGGGAGGGAGGCAGGGGGCAGGACAGGAAGCCCAGTCACCTCAGATCCTTCCTGTTCCCCGGTCTCCGCGCATGGTGGCCTCTTGGGGGTGCCCTGACACCGACTGAGCAACAGAGGAAAAGAGGCCAAAGGGAAAACTATTCTCTCTCTCTCTCCCTTTCTCCCTCATGAAGGGAGTTCTCAGACTTCTTCAGAAGTGGTTGCTATGCAGCCTTGTTTATTCAGGGTGAGCAACGCTATATGTGCAGGTAAAGCTTTCACTTAGCTTTGTTCCTCCAGCCTGTGGTTACCTGTGCCTGCCCAGACAGAAAGGGGCCCCACAGCCCCGGGTGCAAAACTGTCACCTTGGACTTGAGGCTCTGCAGTAGCTTCAAACAGAGACCCTTGGAGGGGGAGGAAAGACGGTCAAAGGTGGCAACCCTCTGGTAGCCGCCCTCATGTGGGAGGGAGTGAAGATCCTGGCCAGGTATGATGGAAATCAGATTACAGAAGTAACAAGGAAATGCCCAAGTCTGGCAAGTGAGGTGAGTGAGCTGTCCACCCGGTGTTGGGGGAGAGAGAGAAAGGCATTGTTGGAGTTCAAGGATATGTGACATTATTGCAGAGAAACCCAGAGCGCCTGAGAAGGAGACCACATCTCCAAGAGGACAGAAGAAAGGGCAAGAACAGTTTGAGGGGAGAAGGAGGAAAGGGAAGCTGTCCAAGACCATCCTCCTTTCTTCCATGGAATCTAGGAAGAGAGAGGTGCTGCTTATCATACAGAAGCCTGGGAACAGAGTCTAGCTCAGTAGCCAGCAAAGAGCGGGTGATATCTGCAGATATTTGGGAGGTGATGCTACTGATGGAGGGAAGGACTCAGGGAGACTGTGGTAAGAATCTGTGGTCCATTGCATCACTGGAGACAGCATCCATCTGGTGTGAATGACCTCTCTCGCTTTGGGGAATCTCTCTTTTTAAAAATTTCTATATATTGTTTTTATGTATCACTTTCATTTCAAAATATGTCCCTCTCCTCTCCCCCTTCTAAGCAAGCTATCTCTTGTAAGAAAGAACTTTTTATCAAAAAGAAAAAAAAAGTAGCCTCATAAGAGGCTACTTTTAACATATTCACTGAATCTCACAGTTTGTTCAATGTTTCACATCCAGAGAGCCCCACATCTGTCCATAGGGAAGGGAAACTTTCTCGTCTGTTCTTCAGTGCTAGTCTTGGTTATTATAATTATACAGTAATTAACTTAAGCTCCACTTTGTTTTTCTTTCTATTCATATTAATGTGCTTATATTTTTGTTTCTGATTCTGCTAACTTCTGTCTGAATCAGTCTTCCCTGAATTCCTCATATTCATTGTTCCTTATGATCCAATAATCGTCTATAACATTCATTTATCACAATTTGTGCTTAGCGATCTGAAAGCACATTGATCAAATGTCTCATTTAAAGGAAGGACATACTGGGAGAATATTTGTGAGGGTACTGAGATGTATTCTTTGGACAGGCCGCTCTCATTTTCTGAGCAAATGGTATGTGAATTGTTCCGAGGACTTGTTTTTTATACCTGGGAGAAGCACCTCTCTCTTAGACTATTTGTTTTTTCATCCTCTCACCACAGGATCAAGAGGCATGGTAGAAAGAGACATGATCACTTTGGAGTCTAAAGACCCAATTCAAATCCTAATTTTTCCATTGGCTAATTTCTTTAAGCTTCAGTTTTCTTTTCTGTAAGATAAGAAAATTGAATTCTATGACTTCCAAAATCCCATCTAACACAAAATCGATGATCATATAATCCTGAATATTTCTACACGTTTTCACCTAGAAGGGTGGGTAGAAGAATAGAACATGGGGTTGGAGAAGACATGTGGTATGGCGAAGAACACCCTAGGATTCAGAATCACCCTTGTGATTCTAAATTGGTTCAAATCCTGACTCTGCCTTTTATTGACCATGTGACTGAATAATTCACTTTCCTACTTTGAGCCAATATTCCCTCATTTTTAAAGTAATTGCTTTCTTGATGCTCATCTGTAAAATTAGGAGGTTGGCTTAGATCTCTAAGGCTTCTTCCCTTTTTAAACCTCATGATCCACTTCTGTGATTTTAAAAGAGTTTGGTGGTGGTTGTTATTGATGTTCATTGATTATATCTTGGAAAAGACCTTCTTTTCAATATTTTGATAGCTGTATTTCATTATTACCAGTTTGTATTCCTATGCATTTTATTTTAACAAATACACTTAAATGTTTTTTAAAAAAAGTTTTTCTAAGAAAGGGTCATAGACTTTAGCAAACTATGCCAAAGAGGCCCATAACACAAAAACAAGGTAAGAGCTCTTTCCTCAATGGCATTCTTCAGATTTTTTGTACTGTCTGGGGAGAGAGCTCCAGTGGAGGGAGAGCCCCTGGGGCCCAAAGACAGTTCTGCACAGCCTTCAGCCTGTCAAATTCCATGGGGGGGGGAGACAAACTCAGGAAGGGAATTAAAGGATGATAATAAAGGGGTGGAGGGAAGAGACTCTTTCTCATGAATGTTGGATCCTGATCCCATTTTTTCTTCTTGTTCTTATTCTTTTTCTTGTTCTTGTTCTTGTTTTTCATCTTGTTCTTCTTTCCTCTCTTCCTATACCCTCTCTCCTCTCCCCTCTCCCTCTTTTTTCACTCCTCAATCACAGAGAGACAGAGACAGAGAAAGGGGGAGAGGGAGAGTGACAGAGACAGAGACAGAGATTCAGAGAGATAGAGACAGAGAGGGGGAGAAGGAAAGAGAGAGACAGAGACAGAGAGACACACAGAGAATAAAGGGGGGTTGGGAGAGAGAGGAAGATACATTGCCAAATCTGGTGACCTTTTCTCAAACTTCATCTTTTTTTTTTTAAACCTTTTCTGCAACATTGACACAGATGACCACCCTTTCTTCCTAAATATGCCTTCTTCTCTGGGCTTTGCTGACATTGCTCTCCCATTCTTCTCAGGTTTTTTTGGTTATTTATTTATGATGATTTTTACTAACTCATTTATATCTATATATCTTTAATCACAGTGTCCCCCAGGGCTATTTTTCTTTTTTTCTTCTTTTCTTCTCTTGTTTATTGACATCAAAGGTTTAGCTATTATTTAATGCAGATAATTTCCAGGACTATATAGTATATGTAAAGTCTTTTTCCTGAACTCAGGTCCTGTATTATGAACTACTTACTATATATGTTATATTCATATATATTATACATATTCAGTATATATTCGAACTATTTCATAGTCATCTCAAACTCAACATATCCCGAATAGAACTTATCTCTTTCCTCCCCCAATCAAAAAACCCCCCAAAAATCCACCACTCTTCCAAATTCCTATTTGTTCATGGCAGCATCCTTCCTCCAGTTAACCAGTATTCCATCCTTGATATTATCCTCAACTCTTCACTCTCATTCACTTCATGCATCCAATCAGTCATTAAACTTTGATGTTTCTACTTCACAACAATTCTTGAATCCATCCCCCTTTCTCCACTTACTCCACCACCATCCCCATCCTTATTGATCTTTCTGCCTCAAGTCATTTCCCATATCATCTTCCACAAACTTGCCAAAAGGAGCTTTCTAAACATCTGGTCTGGCCTCATTGCTCCCCTACTCAAAAATAACAACAATAACAACAGCCACCCTCCAGTGGCTCCCTAGTATCTCTAGGATTAGATCCAAATTCCTTTATGTGGTATTTACTGCCCTTCAGATACTGGTTCTAATCTTCCTTTTTAGTTTTATTTCCTATTTCTATCCTTCACACACTCTAGGCCATTTTCAAACTGGCTTTCTCATTGTTGCTCCCACAAGATCCCTCCATCATCCATCTCTATGCTTCCAGAAACTGATTGGGCACATCTGGAATGCTCTCCCTCAACCCCTTTACTGCTCAGGATGCCTAGCCTTCTTCAAGACTTAGCTTAAGCATAATTTTTTTTCATGGAATCTCTCTTCATTATTCCTTCTCCTCATTGCTATTTTCCTCCCATAATTACCTTCTGTGTGAGTATGTATATATGTACATAGATTTGGATATACATTTATATAAACATGTGTGTATATTATCTCCTCTGATAGAACATGTTTCTTGAAGCCAGATATTGTTTTACTTTTTTATCACCAGAACACAGTAGATTCTTAAATGCTTGTGATTTGATTGGTCAAAACTCTGTTTAAGGCAGCTAGGGAGTTCATTCGATAGAGGGCTATGCCTGGAATCAAAAAGACCAGAGTTCAAATCCAACCTCAGATACTTACTAGCTGTGTGATCCTGAGCAAGTCATTTAACACTATTTGCCTCAGTTTCCCTACCTGTAAAATGAGCTGGAGAAGGAAATGGCAAAATCACTGCAACATCTTTTCCAAGAGTCAGACATGACTAAAAATAATAGAACAACTTTATAACCTAGGGCAAAATACTTGATGGACTTCCCTTTGTACATAGAGGACAACATTTTGTCTGGGTGGCTCATAGGACTGATGGGGGGGAAATGTAATCTATCTCAAGCGTTATGAACTTCTTGGAGAAAGACTACAGACAAATATAAGAAATTGAGCTCTCTTTTTCTGAAAGGTGTTGATTCTTAGGCTTCTATCCAGTATGATTTTATTGAGACTCATCCAGGAAAAGTTAATTTTTTTTGTTTTTTGTTTTTCTTCACCCTTTCCTTTTGGCATCTGCTTTTCAGCACATAGGCAGAATGGATAGGCTTTCTTTTAATGTGATTAACTGAAGAAGCAAGTGTAGAACCCTCAATTCCCTCATTAATGAATTTAATTTTTACAAAAATGTAGGTGTTTAATACATGTCTTTGATATTACCACCATGCCTCAACTATTCTCTCCCTCTCTCCCTTTGATTTCCTCTTCCTATTGGTAAGTTCTTCCTGGAACTTCCATTTTTGAGTTAAGGCCTGAAGCAGCCAGCCATCCTTCACTCTCTGGACTTTACTGTCCTCTCCTGACATGGGTACTATATATTCAAAGTATTGAGGAGAGAAAAAGGAAAATGAAAATAAAAGTAAATCTGTTCCTGACCTTCAGGAGTTTTCTGGGGTTACAGCCTGGAAACAAATAGGTAAATAAAAGATAGTTTGAAGGGCAACGCTCTACCAGTTGAAAAGATCAGAAAGGGTTTCCTGTAAGAAGTGACATATGATCTAAGCAGAGCTTTGATTAAGAATTTTTGTTCTGATTGGATGGAGAAGGTGGATATTGTGTGATGAAAAAGACTATTATACTGGAGACTGCTGGAGAGGCTGTCTACCATTGGAACACTGATGTCAAACTCAAACAGAAAATGGAACCATTAAACTGTCCATGAGGATCTTTGTGGGCTTCATATTGATTTGGAAAACCACATATTAACATTGTCTATGTTATATTGGTTTTTTAAAATCTATTTTGTTAAATATTTCCCAGTTACATTTTAATCTGCTTTGAGCAGCAGAGTGTTCCAGGCCACAATGCCTTGTGGCAGCATGCTTGATACCTTTGTACCAGAGGAATCAGTCACTTGTCAACTTTTTTATTTTAACTCTTCTTAATCACTAACTACTGATTTCAGTTGTTTCTTCATATTTGGCATGCTAGTGGGTAGGATGGGAATGGAGTGGTAACTTTTACAGTAACTATACTTTTGGAGGATGGAGTTCAAACCAATGAACCCCTCTCCCCATCTTCAACATGGACACTAGAGTTGGAATGAACTTTAGAGATCATTCAGTTTAAGTCTTCCAAACCTTTACTAGTCTTTGAATCTCTCCTTGGATTTCATGCTCCCTATTTGATATGAAAGCAAATAAGTTCATTTACTATATATATGTAATGATAATATAATTTAAAATAAGAAGAAATAAAATAGAGGTTAATTTTTGGACTCAATCATAAATAAGCAGTTTATTAAAAGGTCCTTTTCTGTGCTTGACACTGTGCTAGGTATTGGGCATACAAGGAAAAAAATTCCATGACCCTCAAGGACCTTCTATTCTTTTGGGGGAGAAAACTTATGTAAAGATAAAGTGTGTGAATGTGCTCTATTATAGTAAATTAATTTTATGAAATGTGAAAAAAGTCAGAGGGAGTAACACTTCAAGGGGAAAAAGAAAACACTTTCAGGAATGGGAAGGTCAAGATGTCCATAGGATTTTATAGCTCTTCTCCATAAGTGCCTTAGGCACTGCCTCTAGTGGGCCAACCTTCCTTTAAGGGGCAGAGAGAGTGAGAGAGGGGGTGGAAGGAAAGGAGAAACAGAGAGAGACAGAGACAGAAAAAGAGAGAGAAAAAGACAGAGAGACACAGAGATGATGGAGAGAAAAAAAGAAAGAAAGAAAGAAAGAAAAGAAAGAGAAAGAAAGAAAAGTAAAAAGAAAGAAAGAAAATGGGATATTGCTTAGTCTGGTTGCCTGTTAATTATATGTTGCCCCCTACACATCAATAGCTAGACTTAAAGTGAGGCCGCCCTTACAGGACCCCTGATAGAACTGGCTGACTGAACTATGAATCCCACCTGTATGTTGGCCTTGTCAGATCTTAGCCTGGTCATCTGGAGTTTCTACCTTCTCTTTGCCTTTTCCAAGGTCTGGTTCTTTTCCCAGTAGGACCCAACTCCCAGTCCTTTTCTCAGCAAATTAGCATCCACCATCTTTACTCTCATCCACTATCAAGTTCCTCCCTTCCCTTTTTCCTTAGGTGCATATAAGTGCTGTCAATGTCCCTTTACCTCTCCGCTTCTCCCACTCTTCACCCCAGAAAATTTCCTGTCTTTGAACAGTCCCCCTAACCCTATGTGTTGCAATTTTTTCTACATAGGGTCTCCAAGCTATAGAGTTCACATTAATAACTGTTCATCTGAAAATTACTCAATACAATAGAGAAGGGATCATGAGAACCTGAAGGCCATTATGTTTGCCTTAGGTTAAGAAGTGAGCTAAATGTTTTAACAGATTATATCTCCAGAGAAAAAAGTATTAGGGAGGAGAGGATGGTGACTAGAGAAAAAATCATGCCCTAAATTAAACCACCTTCTTTCAGTCAGGAGATGACAAAATCCTTGGAAGGATTTAGCCATGTCCCTGTCCCGAAGGGATGGAAAAGCACAGAAATACCACTGATTTTAGTCATGCAGAGTGAATAGGGCACTGGACTTGGAATCAGGAAGACCTGGACTCAACCTCATCTCAGGCTTTCTATTAACCATATGACTCTGGAAAAGCCCCTTAACAGAAACTGTGCCTCTGTTTTCTCATTTATAAAGTGTTTATATGTGTGAATTTGATGGTATCTAGTCCCTTCCAACACTAAAATTATGTGACCTGATGATTCTTGAAGGAAATTAAGGATTATAACAGGCAGAAAGATGAATGGCAAATATATTTCACTCAAATATATTAGGGGGAAACTGCCCATACAAAAGCATGGAAGTGGGAGATGGAATTCTGGGTTCAGGAAACAGCAGTAGATCAGTTTGGCCAAAACAGAGAGCTCACAAAGGTAAGCAAAGTAAAATGAGCTGGGAAAGGTAATCTGGATCCAGATTTTCAAGGATTTTAAAATGCTAATTGAGGAATTTGAATTTTGTCCTAAAAGTAACAAGCAATTTCTAAAGATTCTTGAATAGGGAAATGAGATGATCCTATGCTTTAGGAATTTTACTTCAACAAGGATTTAAGCACCTACTATGTGCTAGATGCCCATGGTACAGATGAAAAGGAAAAAGAAATTATTCCTGCTTTCAGAGAAGTTATAATTTAGCTCTTACTAAATACATGTATGGTAAATACAAACTAATTAAGGAAAGGGTAGTAACACCTGGGAGCTCAGCAAAGGCCTTTTATAGAAAGTGGCACTCCAGGTTCCTTGGAGGAAGTTAGGGGTTTGAGAGGCAGCGTTCAGGAGGTTATTTTGGCAGTTCTTTGGAAAAGGGATGGGAGAGAAAGGAGACTATATATTACACAGAGAGATCATTAGAAAATTATAGTGACAGTACAGAGAAGTGAGGAAGGCTTGAAATGGGTGGTAACTAGGACTGTGAATGGAGATGAGACATGAGGATGTGCTCACTTATTCTATCTTGGAAATAATTCTGACAAGCTTGATTACTTACTTTCCCAGGACATAGCAGCTTAGAAGCAGCAAATAAGAAGGCTGTATGGGATGGATGGGAGTGAGCATGGGGGAGAAGATTTAGAAGCAAGAACAATCAACAGCAGCAAGAATTGATGAATTAATAATGAGGAGGAGAGACACAGAAAACTATAAAAAGCAGATTGAAGAATTCAAAAAGCCTAGCTAGCAGTCTGGGGTCTCCCACTGTTGGGATCGGCACTTGAGGGCTTCACTGTCCTATAATCCAGAACTAAACTGATTCTTTTAAAAAAAAATTTTTTTTGATTCCTAGAGAGTAGGGAATGTTTTATTTATTTATTGTATTTCATTCCTAGTATCACCACAATGCTTATCACATAGTAGGCACTGAGGAAATGTTTATTGATTGATTTTTTTAGTGTTTTTTTTAATTAAAGCTTTTTACTTTCAAAATACATACACAGATAATTTTCAACATTCACCCTTACAAAATCCTGTGTTCTAAATTTTTTCCCTCCCTTTCCCTTCCCCACACCCGAGATGGCAAGTAATCCAATATATGTTAAACATATGCAATTCTTCTATACATATTTCCACAAATATAATGCTGCAAAAGAAAAATCAGATCAAAAAGGAAAAAAATGAGAAAGAAAACAAAATGCAAGCAAACAACAAAAAGCGTGAATATTCTATGTTGTGCTCCACACTCAGTTCCCACAGTCCTCTCTCTGCGTGTAGATGGCTCTCTTCATCACTGAACAATTGGAACTGATTTGAAACATCTCATTGTTGAAGAGAGCCATGTCCATCAGAATTGATCATCATATAGTACTGTTGTTGCCGTGTATAATGATCTCCTGGTTCTGCTCACTTCGCTCAGAATCAGTTCATGCAAGTCTCTCCAGGCCTCTCTGAAATCATCCTGCTGGTCATTTCTTACAGAACAATAATATTCCATAACATTCATTCAGCCATTCTCCAACTGATGGGCATCCATTCAGTTTCCAGTTTCTTGCCACTACAAAAAGGGATGCCACAAAAATTTCTGCATATATATATATATATATATATATATATATATAAAATTTCTGCATGTGTGGGTCCCTTTCCCTCTTTTATGAGCTCTTTCAGATACAAACCCATAAATTAATACTCTTAATGATGATCTTGAATCAACAAGAAAAGATTAAGAAGTCTCTTCCCAGAGGGCCTATAGTTTGTCAAGATGAGTACTGTGAAATAAGATTAGAAAGGTAGAATGAGGGAGATTATAAAGAGCTTTAAAAACCAATCTGAGGCAGTAAGGAGCCACTGAAAATTATTGAGCTGGGGAGGGAAATGGTCAGATTTATATTATAACAATATCATTTCTGCATTTGAACAAAGAGTGGTTTGGAGAAGAGAGAAAGTAGATTCAGGGAGATAAGTTAGGAGTCAGTAACAATAGTCCAAGCAAAGCCACAGGCTGATTTAAATCACTGAATCCAACCCCCTTTTTTATAAATGTGTAAACTGAGGCATAGAAAGGTTCACTAACTTGTTGGAGTCATGCACCTAGCATGTGAATCTAGGTCTTCTGGACGATGAGTTCTAGTGCCTTGTCCTTTGTGGTCCTTCTGCCTCTCCACAGGAGATGGTGAGGGAGCTAGAGCTGGGGATCTGGAGCTAAGTGACTGGCTAGATAAATGAATTTGAGAGCCATGGAGGGTAGAATCAACAAGACTTAGTTTATATGGAGGCTGAAGAAGAAGGAAATATTTGGAGGCTGTAAACCTGAGTTTGCCTCAAATTTGCCTCAAATTCCCTCATCATGTAATAGTATGCATAATATTGTGTGCTAATGTCTTATGGCCTCTTCTAGACTCCCTGAGGGCAGGGATTGTGTTCTAACTCACCTCTGTGAGACAGTACCTACACTCTAGGTACTGTTCAACATGTCTTTAGAATTAAACTGACTTGAATCTCTTCAGGGGCACATTTGTGGAAATATCCTTTGAATAATGTCTGAATTCCAGAGCAGGTGGATGGAGCTTGGATGGATTTCAGAAATGAAGGATGTGTGGATGGCTGGGGTCAGGTCTGTCAATAAACATTTATTAAGCACCTACTATGTGCCAGGTCCTGCGTAAGCACTAGGATATAAAAAGGGGCAAAAGACAATTCCTACACTCAGAGAGAGTAAGACTAGGGGCCAGATTAGGAAGGGCTGTGAACACTAACCAGAAGGTTTTATGTTTCATCCAGAATGCCATAGGGAGCCACTGGAGTTTATAGAGGGGAAGGGATGATACCTGGGCTTTTAGGAAAGTCAGTTTGGTGGCTGGGTGGAGAAAGGACTGGATTGAAGCAGGCAGGCCCACCAGCGGGTTAGTGCAATAATCCAGGTGCCAGGTGATGAGGGCTTGCTCCAGAGCGGTTGGGGGTGAGAGAAGAAAAGGGGGTGCATTTGAGAGATGAAATCAGCAGAGGTAAAACTGACAGGCCGTGGCAACAACTTGGATATGGGGGTGAGAATGAGAAGTGTGGGTGACTCCCAGGTGGCAGACTGGGGGCCCGAGAGGATAGTGTTGCCCTCTAAAGTCATAGGTAAGGCAGTGGGGAGAAGATGGGACAGAAAAGGAGACAGAAGGAGAAGTCAGGTTGGAGGCACAGTCCAATAGCCAGAGAGATAGGGGAGCCATTCCCACCCTTCTTTCTCTTTCCCCATCCCTTTCTCTTGCTCTCTCTCCTTTTTTTGCTCTATAATTCATCGCTCCTTTTGCTGGACTGCCTCCTTTTTGGATTCCCTCTTTCCATATTTTGGGGCAGGGCAGGGTTCGCCTGCATGGGGCCCAGATTTCTTCTGGAATGTATGTGGCTCCTGACAAACAGCCTTTTTCACCCCCCATCTTAATCTCTCTGGTATTGATCATAATAGACTCCCTCTACCCACCTGCCTCTCATTCTGTGGCCTAAAACCAACCTCTCTAGAGATAGGGAAGGGTAAGTGATGCTGAAACTAGGTTAGGGCCTGAAATAGAGTTCTGATGGCCTTGACACCATTTGCTTGTAATCTCTTTAACGATGGAAACTGCCATTTTAAGTGTAGAGCTAAGACCACAGCACCCTGTGCACATGGATGTTTATTGACCACAGCTCTAAAACATTAGCTCTCTCACCTTTAAAATCTCATAAATATTATGTGAAAAAGCATAAGGAATTTTTTGGTAGTGCAGTCCTGTTACAAGGAATCCAGCAGTTGTTGATTATAAAGCAAATCTGCTTATGATTTTGTTTATAATTGCCATATCATTAAAAATCAGAAGCAGCACAGCACTCAATTTTATCACTTACTGGTAATCTCTATAACCTCTCTATAATCCCTCCTCTCTAGGCCTCAGTTTCCCCATACATAACATGTGCTTTTGCTACTCACTCCACTTAATACAGTCATTCTGAAAATCAAATAAGACAATATGATCAATCAATAGACATTTCTTAAGCACCTACTGTGTGTCAAGCACTGAGATACTGGAATAAAAAAAATTAGGTTTTGCCTTTGAATAGCTTACATTTCTTTCAAGGAAGACAATATATCCACATGTAGGTTCATCCAAAATCAATACAGTTTGGGCTTTTTTTGTATACAATAGAGGTTAAGGGATTTGCACAGGGTCACACAGTAGTCTAAGGCCAGATTTGAAGTTAGGTCCTCCTGGCTCCAAAGCTGGTACTCTACCCACCACACCACCTAAATACAGTTTTAATAGCTTAGAATTGCACTGATACTTTTGAGCCACTTTGATAAGGTAATCTGGAGGGATGCCTTGGAGGGACCATGAAAAGTCTCATGTAGGAAGATGAATTTGAGCTGAGCTTTGAGATAACTAAGGGATTCCAGGCCTTGGGGCCTGGAATGGAGGCATCTGGGGTGGAAGGGGCAAGATGGCCTGCTTGTCCCAATGAGAAAGAGAAAGATGGAGAAGTGTCCTGGCAAAGGTGGGTAGGACCAGGTGGTTCTAACTTAAAGGGGCTGTAAAAGCCCCTGACCTTGCTTTGTCCTTCCCGAAGCCTTCGGACCCTTCTTGTTCTTCTTTCCAAAGTTCTCTCAGACAGTTGTTTTTGTTTGTTTGTTTGTTTTTAGGGGATTGTGGTGGCTTCTGGCCAGCTGAATCAGGTTAGGCTGGGCCTCTCTGGAAAACTACTGCTGGTGTTTCCCTGGGTACCTGTAACTTCCCTTGGGCTTCTAGGCAGCCCAAAGGGAGCAGAGGTGTTTGTGAGATGGAATGCTGCTTCTTCCTCTGACACTCTGCGAATGTGAGTGTGTGTGTGTGTGTGTGTGTGTATAAGAGTGTGAGTGTGTGTGAGTGTATGTGTGAGTGTGTGTGAGTGTAAATTTGTGTAGTTGTGTGTGTAAGTGTAGGAATGTGAGTGTGTAGGAGTGTATTGTGAGTGTGTATGTGTGTGTGAGAGAATGTGAATGTATGTGTGCAAGTGTGAGTGTGTGTATGTTTGTGTGTATATGTGTGTGTATGTGTGTTTTTTGTGTGTGAGTGTGTTTGTGTGTGAGTGTGTATGTGTGTGTGAGTGTATGTGTATAAGAATGTGAGTGTATTTGTGTGTTTGTGTGTGTGTATTTGTGAGTGTGTGTATGTTTGTGTGTGTATTTGTG
>JAJPUD010030218.1:0-13321 GCA_023553655.1 Myrmecobius fasciatus
TGGCAACAGACCATTCATTCTATCAACTGTAGTTTGAATAAAGAAAAAACATTACATTTTTTGTTGATTCCTTTTGTCTTATATCACAATCATTTTTAAAAGGGAAAAAATAGTCTTGTCCCTCTAGATGGAAGTCTTGCTTGTATCGAAGAAAAACAAACAAACATAAAAAGTTATTACGGGGATCATTTCTGACAATATATTCAACATTCTGCCGAATAGTTCTTTGTCTCGGAGCTGTGAGGAAAAGGTATAGTTCAGTATCTGCTGTGCAGCACCTTCACTGGTGTTCTTTGAGTTAAAGAACATCTTCCTTTTAGTGATATTTTTATTTACATTATTGTAGTCAGTGTGTGTTGTTCTTTTGGTTCTTTAACTATAATGGTAAGGTAAGTGGTCATACTCTCAATTCGACACACTTCCCAGGGTAATGAGGTTTTGTCTCTGCAGTGTGGTATAGTAGAAAGATGACTGGATTTGGAATCATGGCTTAGTCACTTAGTATTTCTACAATCTTGGACAAGTAACATCCCTTTTCTACATTTTAGTTTCCTTATCTTACAATGAAGGCATTAGACTAGATGATTTTCAAAACTAAAAATTTTATGATGCAGATCCTAGAAAAATAGAGGGTTATTTTGGTGGAATATAAAAGTCTTGAGACTATATTCATCCTATTCTAATAATAAAGCTTGTTTGCAACTTTTAATTCAGCATCTCTTGCATCTCTCTCACTCCTTTAGAGACATTCAAAACTCCAAAAAGCTTAACAAAATTTTTTGCAGTCCTATTCAATTGTTGTTGTTGTTGCTGTTTTTAATCACAGATTCAGATATGAGAGAAACTTTAAAGTTTAATAATCAAAAACTCTTGTTTGATAATTAAGAAAACTTAAGCCAAATATGGTTAAACTACATTCCCAAGATCACGTAGATAATTATAGAACAAGAATTTGAAGCAATGATAAGCAAATCGTAATAGCTTAGGAAGGAAATTAATTATCAACTAGTCTGCAAGTATTATTCCTTCTTATTCCTATGTTTTTCCTTATTTCCCTTGAGATTCTGGAGGTTTTGTTACTCCAAATGAATTTTGTCTGTTTAGTTCTTTAAAGAATCTCCTTGATCCTTTACCAATAAATTTATTAATTAATATAACTTGTATCTTTTTATATTGAATTTGATCGTCTTAAAGACTGAATATTCTTTGAGCTTATTTAAAACATTTTTTATTTCTTTAAAAAGTATATTATAACCATACTCATACATAACTTGAGTGTGTTTTGGTAGATTAACTCTGAGATATATTAAGCATTTTATAAGTATTTTGAAAGGGATTTCTCTTTTGCTTATTTTTCCATTTTGCTGATGTTATAGTTTGTAATCTACTACCTAAATGAAACTATGAATTAGCTCAGTTAAGTTCTTTGGTGGTTTGCTAGGGTTTTTTATATTATCACCATGTTTTAAACAAATGACATAATTTTGCCTCTTCTTTGCTTGTCTTTATGCCTTTAATTTCTTTATTTTCTTGTTATTTCTAGAATTTTTAGAATGATGCCAAATAACAGCACTGAAAGGGTACATCTTTATTTTATTCCTATATTTGTTGAGGTTTTTAGTGTTTCCATTACACATAATATTACCTTTTCATTTCATATTATTCACATTATTTCCTTCTGCATTTTGCTGATGTTCTGTAGAAACTCTGTTGTTATGAGTTCTTGATATTTTAAAAATTTCTTCTCTAGTTGTGATTTTATAATCAAATTTCATTTGATTTTCTTCCTCTTTTTCTAAGCCAGTTTGATAGTTTACAAATTTTATTAGTTTTTATTTTTTTTAAAGCAATAGTATGTGCTTTTTAAAAATTCAGTGCCATAGACTTTTTAGATTCTAGTTTATGTATTCTTTAATTTTCAAGTTTTCCTCCTTTGTGCTTATTCTATGTTTTCTATTTTTTAAAATGTATTTATTTATTTAATGTTTCCCCCTAGTTACATTAAAAACTTTTTAAATGTTTGTTTTAAAGACTTCTGAGTTCCAGATTTTCTCCCTTATCCTCACCTCTAATCACCATTTAGAAACCTACATGTGAAGTTATGCAAAATATTTTCAAAAAAGTCATGTTGTGAAAGAAAACAGATCTCCCATTCTAATAAATAAAAAGGTCTCAAGGAAAAATAAAGTTAAAGAGAGAGAGACAGAGAGAAACACAAAGAGTTCAGATACAATCAGTTGTCTTCTGGGCATGGATAGGATTTTTCATTATATGTCTTTCAGAGAAATCATTGCTCATTGTACTGCTGAGAATAGCAAAGTCATTTACAGCTGGTCACTCCAGAACATTACTATTATTTTGTATATAGTACATTTCACTTTGCTTGAGTTCATGGAGAACTTTCTAGGTTTTTTTTTTTTCATGAGAGTTTTTCTTTCTTTCTTTTTCTTTTTTTTTGCCTCTTTTTATGTCAAATAATTTGTACCAACTTCTCCCTTTCCCTTTCTCCCTGTACATTCCTCTCTCATCCCTTAATTTCATCATTTTTTAGGTTTCCTATTTTTAAGTTAACATTTTAATTTTATATTCCTTTCATTAATTCTCTCTTTTCTAGTTTGTTGATATTTAGTCAGATTTTACACAGCACTTATTGTCCTTCAAATCTTTGTATATGTTGATTCATTTGATCCTTATAACAACTCTATGAAATAGGTGTCATTATAATCCCCATTTTATAGATGAGGAAACTAAGGATGAGTGAGGTACTTGACTTACACAGGGTCAGACAACTAAGTGTCTAAAACTGGATTTAAATTCAGGTCTTCCTGACTCTAGGTCTCTATTCACTGTACCACAAACCCATATATTTTTAGGGCTAGGATTTTCCTCTGAGGATTGATTGAGCTACTAGAAGTTTTGTTGTTTCATTATCCTTGTTATTAGCTACTTCTACAATTTGTGCTTTGATTTGGTTTCTACTTAAGCCTATATCTTTTGTTTCTGCTCATATATTATTTTCATTTTATTTTGGTATTTGTTCAATTGTTTCAGTCATGTTCAATTCTTTGTGACCCCATGTGGGATTTTCTTGACAAAGATACTGGAGTAGTTTGCTATTTCTTTCTGTAACTCATCATACAGATAAGGAAATGGAGTCAAACAGGATTAAATGATTTGCCCAGGATTACACTCTTAATAAGTATAATGTTTGAGGCCATATTTGAATCTAGATCTTACTGACTCCAGGCCTGAAATTCTATCCACTGTGCCATCCGGCTGCCATTTATTATGATATGTAAAATGTTTAATATTTCTGCTTCTTATGATTATAATTACTTTGTGAACTAGTACACGGTCTGCTTTTTATTAAGGTGTTCTGAAGTGTTGAGAAATACACATATAGTTGGTTCTTTTCAATATGTTTTTGTTTACCTTCTTATATAACTTGTCCATCTCTAAGAGAACATTATTGATTCCTAATAATTATTGAATTATTTTCTATGTATTTTTATTCAGTTAATTTTTCTTTCATTTGAGGTACTATTCAGTTTACACATATTTAATACTGATACATGTCCATTGCCTGTGCTTGGTTTAATCCTAACATCAAAGTTATCATGGCATAGCATACAGAGTCAGGCTAGAGAAGGAAATAACTGGATTTACCTTTGACATGGGATAATGATGAGATTCTGGACAAGGGCTCTAGAGATAGACTAAGTTGCAGAGAAGGTACTGACCTGTGGAGAGAGTGTCCTTATCTAGTAGTTTTTTGTATCATTGAAATCACAGATTCAGTCACTATTACTATTGATACCATAAAATTTTATTTTTGCTTTGTTTATATAAAATAAAATTTCATTGAAAATATAGTTATAGAAGTGAGAATATATTGTACTGTACCAAAAGGTTGATAAAAAGTTTTTATAAAAGAGTTTAATCCTTCATTTCAGGAAAGATTAGATTCTATTAGAAAAAACAGAAAGCAGAATCTAGATGTGGGTTATCAAGTGATTTTTATGCCTGAATGTGAGTTCTGCAGTGAGTTTGTTGGTAACGTCAGTGATAGAAACCATAACAGGATTTTCTGGTTATTGCAGATTTGGCTAGGGTGTTATGGTCTTGTTTTGACTTGTCCAATGATCATTTTCATTGTGTAAAGCATATAGTACAGTACTTATTATTTCCCTAAGATGAGCTAAATCATTCCCAGAAACTAAACATTATCATTGCTTAGAAATAACGATAGAACAAAGCAATCCTACGTTCTAACATGCCTTGACTCATGATTTCTAACTTAGGAAGTGATTCTTTGCTCAAGCAAGTATCATTACAATTTTAGTAAGAATGTTTTGTCCAGGATAACTTCAGACCCTTGTGAGTATGGCATTTGTTAAGGTTCAGAATTTTTCTATTAACTACCTGATCAGTAGATGTTTGTAACAATAGATCTGGTAAACCAAGGCACTGAACATAAACCACTGTTTCCATGAGAATTTTGTAAAACAAATCATTGGAAGGTTTGGTTGACATCATACAAGTTAAGGCAAATTATATCAAAGTAGAAATCTTCTGTTAATTTAGTTTCAGAGATGTTTGTTTCACTTAAAAATAAAAACAAAAAATTAACACATTGTTGAATTAGATTATCAAGTGCAAGCTCATTTGCTTCCATAGCTGAGAAAATTAGGGAAGTAAGAACCTGTACAAAATATTGTCTCTCTTTTCTTTAGGGAATCTGTGCATGGAGCTAAAATGTGGTTATAGAGGGAATGAAAATTTCATTGCATATTTTTAATTCTTTCCTTTCATAAGGCAAAATTCCAATTTTTTGTTTACTGTTCAATTGTTTTTCAGATATATCCAATTCTTTGTGACCCCATTTTGGCATTTCTTGGTAAAGATAGTAGAGTGATTTGCTATTTCCATCTCCAATTTATTTGATAGATGAGAAAACTGAGGCAAACAAAATTGAGTTACTTGCTCAGGATCACACAACTGTTAAGCTTGTGAGGCCATATTTGAAGTCATGAAGATGAATCTTTTCAAACTCCAGTCCTGGCATTCTATCCAATGCACCACCTACCTGTCCAATTTTACATTATCCTATCACTCTGGTTCCTCACTCTAATTCTATCTTGGAAGTTTATTTTTGGCTCAGGTGCATGAATTGAACTGATTTATTCACCACGGTATTTACTGAATGTCTCTATGTATGTATTTTAAGATGCTATCAAGATAAAAAGAAAATATCATCAGGCATTCATAGATTTAAATCTAGAATGAACCTTTAGAAGTCGTCTATTACAATTCTATAATTTACAAATAGAAAATTGAGGCTAACTAAGTTAAATGACTTTTTCAGTCATACAGTGATACATATCAGAAATGAGATTCAAAACCAGGTCTTCTCTCTCCAATGCTTTTTCAACTGTGCAGTGGAGCAACTTCATGTAGTCCCTTTCCTTAATCTAATTGTGAGAAATGAGTCGCAGTAGAAATTTAATAAGCCTACAATATGCTAAATGATTCAATATTAAAATGAGAAGTACAGACAAATATGCAATGTAAAAGTTCAGGAGAGGGAGAAAAAATGTCAACTGAGGTAACTGGAGATGCTTTCACAGTGGGGAGTATAATATTAAAAATGGTTTGATGATGAGAATAAATATAAGATAATCAGAAAATAGCAAGGATGAAATTATCTGTTCTCCAGCTCATCCTAGCTAAAGGAAATTGTTTGTTTTGGGGGATAATGGGGAGTAACATTGAATAGAGTGAAAAAAGTCAGATTATAGTGAGTCCTGAAATTTAGAAAGAGAAATTTAGAATTGATGAGATGGGATAGTTGGAACTCATTGATGTCTGTAAGAATGGGAAATCAAATAAACAAAAATAGGATTTTAGGAATATGTTAAGGCAGCTTCCACAAAAGTCCTAGGGCTCTTTTCCATCACAGTAACCATGAGTTCTCAAAAGATAAGTCATTAAAGTAAAATTACTGGCAGTTTTTACAAAATTGGGAAAACATATTATCTGTTATTTGACAATTAGCTGAGCTAAGTCAGATAGGGTCAATGATAAAGAACTGACAATTAGATGAATTAGGTGGTCATGGTGAATAAGCAGTAACACAGATAAAATATTAATTTGCTTCCAACTCATAATGGACCTCTTCTCCCACAATGATGGTAGTACAGAGATAAAAAAACCATAGCTAAGCAGTGAATAAAGAAGTACATGTAGAAAGATAGTTGGAGATCAGTGTTAAGGTGATACAAAGTAGGAAAAGAATTTGTTGCTGAATTGTATATATAGTAGGATTGTTGGGATAAAGTGAATACTATACCTTAGAATTTGCAAAAAAGAAATAGAACTCTGGCCAGAGTCTTACATGTAGCTTAGATTTTTGAAGAACAAATTTAAGAGTTTTCAGAAAAAAGATAGTTTAGATCCTATTGCCCCAAATATTTCAGCAGAAGCCACTCCAAGTGGAATAATATCAAAAATTAAATTATTTTAAAAATTTTTAACAATAGTTTTTTTATTTTCAAAATACATGCAAAAATAGCTTTCAACACTCATCCCTGCAAAATCTTGTGCTCCAAATTTTTTTCCCTTCTTTCTTCCCACTCCCCTCCCCCAGATAGCAAGTAATATAGTATAGATTAAGTATGTGCAATTTTTCCAAATATATTTCCACATTTATCATGCTGCATAAGAAAAATCAGATCAAAAAAACAAGCAAGCAAACAATAACAAGAAAAAAAGTAAAAATAATATGTTGAATCCATATTCAGTCCCCATAGCCCTCTTTCTGGAGCCATATGACTTTCTCCATCACAAGTCTATTGAACTTGGCTTGAATCACCTCATTGTTGAAGAGCCAAGTCCATCAGAGTTGATCACATAATCTTGTTGTTGCGGTATACAGTGTTCGCATCAGTTCATACTAGTCTCTCCAGGCCTTTCTGAAATCAACCTGCTGATTGTTTCTTATAGAACAATAATAAAGAATAAAATTCGTAAGAAACCAAAAAGAAACTATTTCAAAGATGAAGGAAAGGGAAACTGTACAAAGGGGCTGAGGTAGACACAGGAGCACTCATATTCACCTCTTTTCATTAGATGATAAAAGTAAGGCACATTACAAAGGATGAATACAAAATCATGTCAAGGGTCTATTAAAAAATGTCGTGTTCTAAAAGTTAGAATGATCAGAGGCTGGTGAAGAAACTAAGGCCAACAAAAATGATTTTTTAGTAATGTTGGCAAAACAGGAAGGATTTGAAATTTGTTTTATTTCTCTTTTTTTTCACCAAATTGAGACTAGAAAGGCAAAACAAAAGTTTTTAAGAGAGTTCAAAAAAGGAGGTAATATGACATCATCTAGCTCTAATTAATAAATTCCAGTTACCAGCCAGGAAGAACTACATCCCTTCCTACCTTGTTAAGCAACCCTTTTATATTGAAAGCTCATTATCTGGTTTCCACTTATTTTTGCAGAGGGAATTTAGTTCCTTTCATATGATTCATATTTTTGCCAGGCTCAATGCCTCTACCTTGTTCACAACATTCCATCTTCTTCATAGCTTTGTCAAGCTTCCCCCCATCCCTGGAATTTATCCCCCCCCTTGCAATCCCTTGTTCCTTTTCATCTCAGCACCAGAGCCACCTTCTATATGGGACCTCCTCTGGTACCCTACTCAATGGGAACTGAGTTTTCCCTGGTAGAGTACAAAGCCCTTGAGGACCAGGACTCTTTAGCTTTTGTTTTAGCATAGTACCTAGCACATACTAGGTGCTTAATTAAAGTTTGTTGAATAGGATTTCATTGCTTTGCATTAGAATAAAATTTTTATATGTTATAGATAGATAAGATTTCATCATGTCCTCTTAATAGATTGCCTGTGTTTAGTTTTGGTTTTAGTTTCATCCATAGTTTTGTTATGAACATCGTTTTGCAAATTACTTTTCTTCTAGTTAGGTTTCCTTAATGTTTGTTCTGCTATAGACTGAGAGTCAGAGAAATATAGTGCAAAAACCATTACATAAGAAGATTTAAATCTTACTTCTCAAATTTACTTGCATTTTGATCATGGGCAAGTCACTTAATTGTTCTGTCTCTGCTTCCTCATTTATAAAATGGAAATGATACAATTCTTTCATCATAGAATTGTATCACGTGAGATAATTCAAAGGACTAGTCATGACTTCAGAAGACTCATGATAAAATGTGCTTCCTGTTTCTTTTTGGCAGAGAGGAGGACTAATGTAAAATAGCACATGCTTTTTTTGGACTTAGCCAATGTGTTAATCTGTTTTGCTTGACTATATTTTTTTGTTTCAATGGAGGGATTTCATGTAGAGGAGGGGATGAATAGTGAGTAGCAATAGAGATATTTTTAAAAATAGGAAGATAGCTTCAATAAGACATTAAAAACATAAAAAATTAAATTCATAAAGAGATACAGAGAAAGAAATATTGTTACAATCATGTTAAATTTAATATACATCATTTTAAAAGACAAATTTTAATACATCAACTTAAGTGCACATCAAGTAACATACATAACAAACTTGAATGCATAACAGAAATTAATGGTTTAACGTATAATCCATTTTTATTCTTTTTTTGTGCCAAGTGTTCATATTTGTCAATGATTTTCATAATTAAAAAATCTTAAAAGATTTAATATCTCACCACAGCTTACTTTGAAACTATTCCAGATTTTTTATTTTAAAAATTATAAGGAAGGAAGAAAATGAGCAGTTATTAAATTATGGGCCAGTCACTGTGCAAAGTTCTTAACAAATATTTCCTCACTGGATTCCCACAACAATTCTGGGAAGTAGTAAATCCCCATTTACAGTTGAGAAAACTAAGACAGGGATTAAATGACTTGACCAGAGTCACACAGCTAGTAAGTATATGAAGTTGGAATTGAACTAATATCTTCCTGCCTTCAAATCCAGGGCTCCATCTACTGCACTTCCCAATAGAGCCTAAGAACATGAAAGGAGATAAATCAGAAATCGCAGGAGTAACAGGAACCCAGATAACTTTCTTTCACCTTACCACATCACAGACTGTGTGTGAAAATATGTGTGTATGGCACTTTACAAAAACAATCTAGAGTTTTCTCCACTAGGGAAGAAAGGGCAAATTTTGTAATTACCAAAACCTCAGGCCTTTTGTGGAATATTTGTTTGAAAGTTCATTTTAATTTATATTTATATTGTATAGGAGTGGTAAGCCAAAGCCAAATTGTATGTATTGTAATAATCCAGTTAAAAAGATAAAACCTATCACTATAGAAGAATGAGAAAAAGGAAGCTATATCATGTAAGTAATGTGACATCTTATGAATTTAACATTTACAAATATTGTTTAGAACTCAAGCTAATTCAGTTATATCTTTTATTTAATTTTTAAATCCACTATGTTATTTGGGGTCTTCTATAATTTTAAATGTACCTCCTATTTACTATGCATATTTTTGTACTTTTTTATTTTATTTATTGTAGTTTTTTATAGTACCTCCTATTCACTATAGATATTTTCAAGTTTAGTTAGTATAGGAAGTCCATATCTGATTATTTAGATTGCTATGGCAGGCACATTGTAGAAGTTGCCTTTTTCAAAAGAATTAATGAATAAATGAAATATTTATTATGAGCATGACTATACCCCTGGTGGGATTAGTTGCCAGCCTGTATCTCCACAGAGGTTGTTTTCTATAAAGGTGACCGATAACATTTGTCAGAAAAAAATGGTATACCCAAGATAGCTGGGTTCAGGGTCCTGAGTTTTTAGTAAAGATAGTAATCTAAATGGTGGTGGTTGATTTGCCTGTCACATGATATTTTCTGTCTCTGCCTTAGGTTGCCTGGAGACTGCTTTGTCTGAATTACATGTGGCAGTGAGTGGGAATGTCTGGCTTCTTGTTCCAAAAGAGTTACTTTCCTGGCTGAAATGAGAGCAGGAATGCTGATCTAGGGGTTCCTATCATTCAAGGAAAAGGTTCAAATAATAGATTAATCTGTAAAAGTTGTCCCATTTAGAAAGGGTCCTACTCTAACACTCCAGTGATAATGTGGGCATTCCCTTTGTCAATGTAGATCATGACCCATTCATTCCTGTCTATCCTATGTGACTATTGAATATGTTTGCCAATACATTTACTAAAGGGAGGTGTTACGGGGCTCCTTTGAATTTTCTTGACACTGAAAGAATACTGTATAGAACCAGAGAGGTTCACCAATTATTCATCTAACTTAGTATTGACCAGCCCATATTTTTGTTTGATCATATATTTCATTAAAGACATTATTGTTACCACTATTTTCTTTGGGTGATCTTTAATTTCAGTTCTTCAGTAACATATTTTGTAGCATGACCAGAATAATATTACTGTTAAAAAGATGAAACTTGGTTTCAAGGAGAAATTTGGCATTATTGAAATGACTTTGCAACTTCCCAAAGGCAAATCAACTCATTCTCTTCTTTCTTTGTAATTCAGAACCGATCTCATTTTCAGTTTGTGATGTCCAATTTTATGTGTATATAAACACAATGACAGGCAAATTCTATAAGTTGTTCAGTCCATAATCTGACAATAGCCATTTTTATCTCTTTTACTTTTCTTGTATGACTTGTCAGGCCAAACTCTTTTAAGTACATATAAGTTCTCATTTAAGAAACTCTATATAATTTGTTCTTGAGCTTGATATCTATGGCATAAAGCCATACATACATACAACAGGATCTTCTAGAGGACCTTAGAGGGAATTTCTTTTTGACTTAGAATATTCACTAGATCTCTTGCAAGACAGTAACAAATATCTCTAATAAACATGTCACCCTATTTTATGCTTTACTTGGCATGAATAACAGATCATTGTCAAACGGGGCTCTTTTTGCTATAATATCTTGCAAATAATTATATATAATTTTAGTTTTTGTAGGAGATGCAGATTGTTGCCTGAGATATTTAATATCTCATTTATATTGTGCTTTAGCTTTACATATATTTTCTCATTTGAGATCATTGGATTTCAGGAGGTGCTTTGATGTCTAAAGCAATTTTTTATAGGCCATAAATAATAAGCGCAGTGGGACTTTATATTCCCTATATCTTTCAGTCATTTAGGTGATGGTAAAAATTAATATCACATGTAAAGCTTATCTGTTGCCTTCTAATATCCTCATCAGGATGCTCTCTGCATTTACAAATTAGTGTTATAAAAATTTGTACATGTAAAAATGTAGATATATGCATCAAGGGCTATTCATTTTCTCTTAGTGACCACCTCTTAAGAAAATGGAATTTTCAAGCCACTCTCCAATTGATAAATGGTCAAAGGATAGGAACAATTTTCATGTGACAAAATTAAAACTATTTCTACTCATATGAAAAGGTGCTCCAAATCACTATTGATCAGAGAAATGCAAATTAAGACAACTCTGAGGTACCACTACGCACCTGTCAGATTGGCTAAAATGATAGGAAAAGATAACGATGAATGTTGGAGGGGATGTGGGAAAACTGGGACACTAATACATTGTTGGTGGAACTGTGAACGGATCCAACCATTCTGGAGAGCAATTTGGAACTATGCTCAAAAAGTTATCAAACTGTGCATACCCTTTGACCCAGCAGTGTTTCTACTGGGCTTATATCCCAAAGAGATCTTAGAGGAGGGAAAGGGACCCTCATGTGCAAGAATGTTTGTGGCAGCCCTTTTTGTAGTGGCTAGAAACTGGAAACTGAGTGGATGCCCATCAATTGGAGAATGGCTGAATAAATTGTGGTATATTAATGTTATGGAATATTATTGTTCTATAAAAATGATGAGAAGGTTGATTTCAGAGAGGCCTGGAGAGATTTGCATGAACTGATACTGAGTGAAATGAGCAGAACCAGGAGATCATTGTACATGGCAACAATAACACTATATGATGATCAGTTCTGAAGGATATGGTTCTCTTCAATAATGAGAAGTTCCAAACTACTTCCAGTTGTTTAGTGATGAAGAATGCCATATACACAAGGAGAGAGAGAATATAGCATTTTCACACTCTCTATTGATGACTGCTTGCATTATGTTTTCCTTCTCAGCTTTTTTTTCCTGTACAGTAAGATAACTGTATAAATATATATACACATATTTGATCTGTCAAATATTTTAACATAATTAACATGTAGTAGATTTCCTGCCATCTAGGGGAGGGAGTGGTGAGTAGAAGGGAAAAATTTGTAACAGAAAGCTTTGCAAGGGTCAATGTTGAAAAATTACCTATGCATATGTTTTGCAAATAAAAAAGACAAAAATGAAAAAAAAAAAGAAAATGGAATCCCCCCCCATGTCACTAGTAGCTTCTCTCTCTTTCCAATAGCTTGAGAAATGACTCCCCAAATTCATCAAAATTGTGTTGCTGTCAACATTGAAACTTGCTTTAGTCCATTTTGGTTCCTTTTTTTTTTTTGTTTCCTTCTCTATCATTTCTACTTCCTGAAGAAGCATATCTCAGACTGTGATGCTAGAGTTCAAATAAAAAGCATCTTAGTACAGAAAATAAAGCAACTGCTTCAATTAGTGTCTATTTTTTTTCATTGTTCTTAAAACCACAGAAGTATATAAAAAATAAACATACGGGCACTGCTAAGGAGTTATGTGACTTTGTACCTCAGTATGCCGCTATTTATGGAATCAGTTCTATTCCCTTTCTGATTTCAGTTATGAAACTGAAAAGAAGAATGTTATATTCCCCTGACTCACATAATGTTTTTGTTTTTTTTAATATTTTTTTTATTTTTTTTTTATTTTTAGCTTTTTATTTGTATAACATATGTATGGGTAGTTCCCCAACCTTGATCTTTACAGAGCTTTCCAATACAAATTTTACCCCCAGTCCCCTCCCCTCCCCTAGATGGCAGGAAGTCCACCACATGTTAATAATGATGAAATGCTTGAGAGGTTATGCAAGAAAAATCCTATCTACAAGAAAAAAAAAGAATCAGAGAAAGGCAACACAATGCAAGCAAATGTCAATAGAGATCATGAAAATGTTACGTTGTGGTCCATATTTCATGTCCCTCTTTCTGGGTGTATATGGTTTTCTTCAGTGAACAACTGGAACTGGTTTGAGACAATTCTTTATTGCAGAGAGCCATGTCCATCAGAATTGATCATCATGTAATACTGTTGTTGCTGTGCATGATGATCTCCTGGTTCTGCTCGTTTCACTCAGCATCAGTTCATGCAAGTCTCTCCAGGCCTCTCTGAAATCGTCCTGCTGGTCATTTCTTACAGAACA
>JAJPUD010030219.1:0-13320 GCA_023553655.1 Myrmecobius fasciatus
TTTTTTTTTTTTTCGTGTAGATAGGATTTTTCTTGCATAACTTCTCAGGCATTTCAACATTATTAGCATGTAGTGGACTTCCTGCCATCTAGGGGAGGGGAGAGGACTGGGCTAAAACTTGTAATGGAAAGCTTTGTAAAGATCAATGTTGGGGAACTACCCATACATATGTTATACAAATAAAAAGCTTTAATAAAAAAAAAAAAGATTACGTAAGGAAAAAAAAAGAATCATTGGACAAGGTTATTTCAGTCATTATATATTTCAGGTCTCATAGAAATCAACTTTTTGGAAGATTTAGGAAAATTTTTCTTTACTGAATTAAAAGCTTTTCTGTTACCAACAAATACAGTGAATTTTGGGGTTCTCTACATGTTCAGTCAATTTTGCAATTCTAAAAATATCTGTTTTATAATATCACTATGCATGCAGATTATTCTCATAAAAATTGTATATAGTTAAGGAAGTAGGCAAATAAAATGGTACTTAACTAAAATAAATAAATAAATAAAATTACTGTATCCAAAATAAAATATTCGGGCATCTACCTGCCAAGACAAACCCAGGAACTATATGAAGAATTACAAAACACTTCTCACAGAAATATAGTCAGATCTAAACAATTGAAAAAAATATCAACTGCACATATCCTGTTGTTATTTTTTTTTTCTTTTCAGTTTATCTATTTTACCTTCAAGGTCTTTGAAGGAACTTCTTCCCTTCTTCTTGGAATCTTTGATATTTTCTGCTTTTCTTCTCTCTTTGCTATCCTTCCCCCAGCCTTCTGATGTTATTTTGCTTACACCTTACTTCATCTCCTCTGATTTTGATTTTCTTAGGGATTAGATTTAAAATCATCTCAGTCTTATTGCACACTAGGCAATTCACAATTCAACAATCTAGGTCTCTCCCACAAGTGACTTTTAGGGAGTCAAACCTGGATGTTGCAGTCTTCTGTCAATCTTGGTGAAGGGTTGCACAACTCCTCACATACATAGAGTTCTGTCTCACTAACATGTTCCATTCCCATGGCTCTTACTTAATATTCAAAAGTCAGAGACTACTTTCCCTAGAACCAGAAATGTAGTAAGTACTTTGCAGCCTTGGCACTTCTAGGTTGCAGTTCTTGAAGGGTTTTTGCTTCTGAAGGCCTGTGGCCAAATTGGCTATCAAAACCTTAGAAAACTTCCTTAATCTTTGGTGGGGTCTTTATAGTACTAGGAAGCAGAAAAAGAGAAAAGGGTTTACAGAAAGGTTTTTGCATAAATCCTTTGTTGTGCCCTTAGGTCTCTTAATGCAGATTCACTGCTGATAGCCTGGGAAGCATGAGAAGAAGATAAATGAGTTTCAGGGTCAGTAAGTATTAGTTCAGGAGTTTGAAGATTTCTTTTTTCTTTACCTTCTTTTGGATTCTGAGTGTATATATAAATAGTTGAAGTTGTTTCATCTTTTATGCATAATTTCTGTTTTGGTGATGTTTGATCAAGAGGATCAGAGAAAATGTCTTATCTTGTGCTTGTTATTGTATGTAAAATTAGTGTAATTGCATTCAGAGTAAGAGCCTAAGGATTCTTCTTCAAGGCATGCTGTCTTTAATGCATGGATTTTGACAATTATTTTCAATAATTTATAGGGAGCAAAGATGCCTTTTCATGTGAGTTGCTAAAATGCATTTGAGGCTCCTGGAAAAGTGACTTTTTGTTAAGTGAGGTGTAACTGTCTTTGCAAATCCAAATTTTGCTACCATCTAAATCCTTCCAATGACCTGGAGAAAAATGAAAAGAATGAAGATTTAGGGAATACATTGATAATGCAGTAAACTGGGAATTCTTTTAGTTTTTGAAATGTGCAGATCCTGGACTTAAAGGTGTCTGCTCAATGTGACCATGAAGAAATAATGGAAAATTAGGCCCTACCCTCCTGGGTCAAATCTTCTAGACTAAACTGTTAAGTCCCTGAATTATGACAACTTGTTTATTTATTTATATATTTTTCTTTCTTTTGTTCTTTTTTTTAAAATTTTTTTTTTTTTTTTTTAATACTTTTTTTTTTTTTTTTTTACAAAACATATGTATGGGTAATTCCTCAACATTAACCCTTACAAAGCTTTCTGTTACAAAATTTTCCCCCCTACTCCCCACCCCTCCCCTAGATGGCAAGATATCCACTACATGTTATTTATGTTAGAATACTTAAGAAATCAAATATATGTATAGTTATTTCTACACATCATTTTTGTGGAGGGGAAATCGTATCTATAAGAAAGAATAATCAGATAAAGGAAATACAATGCAAGCAAACATCAATAGAGAACATGAAAGTGTTATGTTGTGGTCCACATTTCACTCCCTCTCTCTGGGTGTATATAGCTCTCTTCACCGAACAATTGGAACTGGTTTGAAGCTTTTCATTGCTGAAGAGAGTCATGTCCATCAGAACTGATCATCATATAGTATTGTTGTTGCCATGAAAAATGATCTCCTGGTTCTGCTGATTTCACTCAGCATCAGTTCATGCAAGTCCCTCCAGGCCTCTCTGAAATTGTCCTGCTAGTCATTTCTTACAGAGCAATAATATTCCATAACATTCATATACCATAATTTATTCAGCCACTCTCCAATTGATGGGCATCCATTCAGTTTCCAGGACAACTTGTTTATTAATACTTATCATTCAATCTGTGGTTTAACAAAGATCTTTTTTTCTATTTGTATTAGTTCCAGACACTTTTTACTCATTTTCCTTGCTTATTAGCAATAAAAGAAAGTGGGTATGAAATCAAAAGTGTTCAGTTTCACTTTTTGTTAAAAAATGAAAAAGACAGTAAAGCTATTAGGCTTGGGAATTGCCTAGGATATTGTTAAGCCATACTATACCTGTCTCCCATTAACATAAATGCTCAGAAATTGTCTATGATCATTACAAGTACTAGAATAGTATATGATTGCTGCTCTTTTCTTGCCAAAAGAGCTATTCTGTGTGTTGAAAATGCTTTCAATTAAAAGTCAGCTGCAACACAAACAACATTTCAATGTAAATATACCAAGCCAAATGATTAATTTGCAAGATATTATCGATGGAGGCATTAATACTATTACTGAAAAATTGATCATCATATATACTTTTAAGAGGAACATTACCCAGCTCTATATGAATAGATACAATCATCTTTTTTTTTCCCTTAAAAGTAATAGTAATGTAACCTCTTCTTCAAGAGGCATTACTATCTGTAGGTTAAAAATCTGATTCATTTGCTAGGGAAGAAAAGAAACTGCAAAGAAAAATTCTCCAATCCCCTGTATGGCATAGACAAAGGACCTTAGAGTTGTTTGGGGATATTATGTCCATTCATTGCAACAAAATAAAATTGGTTCTTTAGGAAAAATGAATTGGACTGAGAGGTTTGACAATCCTATTTAACACGATGAGAAATTACTTATTAAACCAGTTCTACTTCTCCCAAAAGGAGTGAAATGAATTGAGTTGAGTCTCAAATGATTCTTTGTTGTGCTGAATGGTAGAAAAGAAGCCCCTTACTGGACATGGGCTGGACTGGGATCTATTACCTAGGATAGTGGTAAATGTGCTGCAATAATTGCCAGGTAGTGAATAATGCAGCAAAATCACTGATGTGTACAATGTAAATAATGGGAAAGATACAGGACATCTGTCAATGTAGACAGAAGGTTTAAATTAGAAGGAACATTTGGTCTGATGAAATATTAATTTAGGCAATTATTATAACCTTTATGTAAAACAGACATTTCTGAACTTTTAGGAGCATTTAAAAGTAAGAAAACAAATGGAATCAGGTCTCTGGAAAATCATAGACATCCATTATACTTTGTAGTAGAAAATGGTTTTAAGTAAACATTAAGAGCAAAATAGAAGAAAAAAGTTAAATTCATAAGATTTTCTTATATTTAGCTATTATCTTCACTCACTATATTTAGGGATATAAGGAGAGGCTTCTCTCTAACACTATAAAATACTGATGTGCGACAATTATTGATTAATTTTCAATGATTGAGATTTTGATTAATTGAAGAAATAAAAAAATTGTTTTTGTCTAGTAGTCTACTTTGACTTTCATGACTATTTGGGGTTTTATTAGCAAAGATATTGGACTGGCTTGTCATTTCCTTCCCCAACTTATTTTATAAATGAGAAAAGTGAGGCACACTGAGGTAAGTGACTTGCCCATGGTCCTACAGCTTAAATCCCTGAGGCCAAATTTGAAGTTAGGTGTTCCTGACTCCAGGGCTGGTACTCTATCCATTGTATCACTTAGCTGCCTTATAACATGCCAGGCAAAAGCCATAGCACCTAGATTAAGTTTATTATTTTGGCTATTCTCCCTCATTCCTTGTCACCTATAATTTACAAAAATTTGTGGTTAAACATTAGAGTAAATAACTTTCTTTTACGCCCTGTCAAATCAAAATTTTTGACTCTTCAAAACATTTGAAAGACTCTCCATGAAAAAATACAAATAAAAAGAAGAAAGAATTGCAAATGACTGGGATTGGGACAACCAGTGTCCTCTTTAGCCTCACTATAATGCTCCTAGTTGACTTTGAAATAAAATAAATGGTATGTACAAAAGCCTTTAAAGGTAAAAGATTCTCAGTAGCCAAAAAATAATTTTTTTCTATTTTTTATTTTTTTATTTTTATTTTTTTTATTTTATTTGCATAACATATGTGTGGGTAATTCTTCAACATTAACCCTTACATAGCTTTCCGTTACAGATTTTCCCCCCAACTCCCCACCCTTCCCCTAGATGGCAGGATATCCACTACATGTTAATTATGTTAAAATATTGGCAAATCGAATATATGTATACATATTTCTAAACTTATCATTATTGTGCAAGAAAAATCTTATCTACACAAAAGATATATCAGATAAAGGAAACACAATGTAAGCAAACATCAGTCACGGAGTATAAGAATGTTATGTTGTGGTCCACATTTCACATCCCTTTCTCTGGGTGTATATGGCTTTCTTCAGTGAACAATTGGAGGTGGTTTGAAACATTTCATTGTTGAAGAGAGCCATGTCCATCAGAATTGATAGTCATATAGTACTGTTGTTGCCGTGTATAATGATCTCCTGGTTCTGCTAAATTTCACTCAGCATCAGTTCATGTAAGTCTCTCCAAGCCTCTCTGAAATCATCTTGCTGGTCATTTCTTACAGAACAATAATATTCCATAATATTCATATACCATAATTTATTCAGCCATTCTCCAATTGAAGGGCATCTATTCAATTTCCAGTTTCTAGCCACTACTAAAAGGGCTCCCACAAACATTCTTGCACATGTGGGGCCTTTTCCTTCCTTTATGATTTCTTTGGGATATAAGCCCAATAAAAATGCTGCTGGGTCAAAGGGTATGCACAGTTTGATAACTTTTTGAGCATAGCTCCAAATTGCTCTTCAGAATGGCTGGATCCATTCACAGCTCCACCAACAATGCATCAGTGTCCCAGCCCTCCCACATCCCCTCTAACATTCATCATTAACTTTTCCTGTCATTTTAGCCAATCTGACAGGTGTGTAGTGGTACCTCAGGGTTGTCTTGATTTGCATTTCTCTGATCAATAGTGATTTGGAGCACCTTTTCATATGACTATAAATAGTTTTAATTTCATCCTCTGAAAATTGTCTGTTCATATCCTTTGACCATTTATTGATTGGAGAATTAGCCAAAAAAATTTAAAGATAATTTAGAAAATGAGGAAAAAGGAAGAAGAGTTGAAGAGTCCACTACTATGGACTAGATCCTTTGACAATAGTTCCTACACACAAGGAATGGATAGAAAACCTATAATGATTGAGGGGAAAAAAGGAGGGGAATGAGAATTGTGTTAATCTTCATCTCATCAGATTTGTCTCTGAGAGAATAATAGACATATGGGCTATCACAAAGAAACCTCTCCTTTCTTATAAGGAACCAGGAGAGAAAGGGGGGAAAGAAAAGGAATAGACTAATAGAAGGGAAAACAGAAGAATTAACTGAAATGTGTAAAAAATGGGGGGGGAGGCTCTAAAGGGGAAGGATTGTTTGAGGGAAGTGATTATCAAAAGCAAAATACTAGGGAGGAGGGAAAGGGGATAGGAAAGAGAAATGTGAAAGATAGGGTAAATAAGAAGGCAGGAAATACAGAATTAGTTATTTTAACTGTGAATGTGAATGAAATGAACTCTTCCATATACCAGAAGCAGATAGCAGACTGGATTAAAAACTAGAATCCAAGAATATGTTGTTTATAAGAAACGCATCTAAAGCATAGAGACACATACAGGGTGAAGGTAAAAGGCTGGAGCACAATCTATTTTGCTTCAGGTGAACAAAAAAATTAGGGGTAGCTATTGTGATCTCAGATCAAGTAAAAGCAAAGATATATCTAATTAAAAGAGACAAGGAAGTAAACTATATCTTACTAAAGGGTAACATAGACAATGAAGCAATATCAATACTAAACATATATGCACCAAGTAGTATAGCATGGAAATTCCCAGAGGAAAAGTTCAGAGAGATGCAAGAAGAAACAGACATCAAAATTATAAAAGTGAGGAATCTCAAAATCCCTCTCTCAGAACTAGATAAATCAAACCACAAAATAAATAAGAAAGAAGTTAAGGAGGTAAACAAAATGTTAGAAAAGTTAGCTATGATAGATCTTTGGAGGAAATTAAATGGAGAAAGAAAGGAGTTTACTTTTTTCTCAGCAGTTCATGGAACTTATAGAAAAACTGACCATATGTTAGGACACAAAAACCTCAAAATCAAATGTAGGAAGGCAGAAATAGTAAATGTATTTTTTTCAGATAATGATGTAATAAAAATCACATGTAATATAAAGCCAGGAGAAAATAGACCAAAAGGCAATTAGAAACTAAATAATCGCATCCTAAAGAATGAATGGGTGAAACAGCACATTACAGACACAATTACTAATTTCATCCAAGAGAATGACAATAATGAGACAACATACCAAAATTTTAGGGATACAGCCAAAGCGGTAATAAGGGGAAATTTTATATATCTAGATGTTTATTTGCATAAAATAAAGAAAGAGAAAATCAATGAATTGGAGTTGCAACTAAAAAAGCTAGAAAAAGAACAAATTAAAAGCACTCAATCAAATACCAAAATTGAAATCCTAAAAATAAAAGGAGATATTAATAAAATTGAAAGTAAAAAAAAAACTACTGAATTAATAAATAAAAGTAAAAGTTGGTTTTATAAAAAAACAAAATACATAAAATTCTGGTTAATTTGATTAGAAAAAGGAAAGAGGAAAATCAAAAATGAAAGGGGAGAACTTTCCACCAATGAGGAGGAAATTAGAGCAATAATCAGGAATTACTTTGCCTACTTTATGCTAATAAATTTGATAACCTAAGTGAAATGGAGGAATATCTACAAAAATATAGATTGCCCAGATTGACAGAGGAGGAAATAAATTCCTTAAATAGTCCCATTTTAGAAAAAGACATAGAACAAGTCATTAATCAATTCCCTAATAAAAAATCCCCAGGAACAGATGGATTTACATATGAATTCTATCAAACATTTTAAGAACAATTAACTCCAATATTATATAAACTATTTGAAAAAATAAAGAATTGAGGACTCCTACCAAATTCCTTTTATGACACAGACATGGTACTGATACCTAAACCAGGTAAAACAAAAACAAAGGAAAAAAATTATAGACCAATCTCCCTAATGAATATTGATGCAAAAATCTTAAATAAAATATTAGCAAAGAGATTACAGAAAATCAGCCCCAGAATAATATATCCTGACCAAGTAGGATTTATACCAGGAATGCAGGGATGGTTCAATATTAGGAAAACTATTAACATAATTGACTATATTAATAACCAAATTAACAAAAAACACATGATAATCTCAATAGATGCAGAAAAAGCATTTGATAAAATCCAACATCCATTCCTATTAAAAACATTAGAGAGTATAGGAATTAATGGACTTTTCCTTAAAATAGTTGGTAGCATCTATTTAAAACCATCAGCTAGCATCATATGTAATGGTGATAAAATGGAACCATTCCCAATAAGATCAGGGGTGAAACAAGGTTGCCCACTATCACCACTACTGTTCAATATTGTATTAGAAATGCTAGCCTTGGCAATAAGACAAGAAAAAGAGATTAAAGGAATTAGAGTAGGTCATGAGGAAACCAAATTATCACTCTTTGCAGATGATATGATGGTCTACTTAGAGAACCCTAGAGAATCAACTAAAAAACTATTAGAATTAATCCACAACTTTAGCAGAGTTGCAGCATACAAAATAAATCCACATAAATCATCAGCATTTTTATACATCATCAACAAAATGCAACAGCAAGAGATACAAAGAGAAATTCCATTTAAAATAACTTTCAATAGTATAAAATATCTGGGAATATATCTGCCAAGGGAAAGTCAGGATCTATATGAGCAAAACTACCAAACGCTCTCCACACAAATAAAGTGAGATCTAAACAATTGGAAAAATATCAAGTGGTCTTGGATAGGTCGAGCAAATATAATAAAGATGACAATACTACCTAAACTAATCTATTTATTTAGTGCTATACCAATCAAACTCCCAAGAAATTATTTAACTGACCTAGAAAAAATAACAACAGCATTCATCTGAAAAAACAAAAGGTCAAGAATTTCAAGAGAATTGATGGAAAAAAAAAAGCAAATAAGGGTGGCCTAGCTGTACCAGATCTAAAACTATATTATAAAGCAGTGATCATCAAAACCATTTGGTACTGGATAAGAAACAGAGTAGTGGATCAGAGGAATAGGTTAGGTTCACAGGACAGAGTACTCAATGACAATAATAATCTAGTGTTTGATAAACCCAAAGACCCCAGCTTTTGGGATAAAAATTCACTATTTGACAGAAACTGCTGGGAAAATTGGAAACTAGTATGGAAGAAACTAGGCATTGACCCACACCTAATACCATATACCAAGATAAGGTGAAAATGGTTTCATGATCTAGACATAAAGATGACATTATGAACAAATTAGAACAATGTAGGATGGTTGACCTCTCAGACCTGTGGAGGAGGAAGGAATTTGTAACCAAAGAAGAACTAGAGATCGTCATTAATCACAAGTTAGATAATTTTGACTATATCAAGTTAAAAAGTTTTTGTGCAAACAAAATGAATGCAGACAAGATTAGAAGGGAAGCAATAAACTGGGAAAACATTTTTACATTCAAAGATTCTAATAAAGGCTTCATTTCTAAAATATATAGAGAATTGATTCAAATATATAAGAATTCAAATCATTCTCCAATTGATAAATGGTCAAAAGATATGAACAGTTTTCAGATGAAAAAATTGAAACTATTTCTAGTCACATGAAAAGGTGCTCCAAATCACTATTGATCAGAGAAATGCAAATTAAGAAAACTCTGAGATACTACACCTGTCAGATTGGCTAAGATAACAGGAAAAGGTAATGAGGAATGTTGGAGTAGATGTTTGAAAATTGAAATACTGATACATTGTTGGTGTAATAGTGAACGGATCCAACCATTCTGGAGAGCAATTTGGAACTATGCTCAAAAAGTTATCAAACTGTGCGTACCATTTGACCCAGCAGTGTTTCTCCTGGGTCTATATACCAAAGAGATCTTAAAGGAGGGAAAGCGACCCACGTGTGCAAAAATGTTTGTGGCAGCCCTTTTTGTATTGGCAAGAAACTGGAAACTGAAAGGATGCCCATCAATTGGAGAATGGCTGAATAAATTATGGTATATGAATGTTATGGAATATTATTGTTTTATGAGAAATGACCAGCAGGATGATTTCAGAGAGGCCTGGAGAGACTTGCATGAACTGATGCTGAGTGAAATCAGTTGAACCAGGAGAACATTATACACAGCAACAAGACTATACAATGATGAATTCTGATGGACGTGGTTCTCTTCAACAATGATGTGTTTCAAACTAGTTCCTATTGTTCAGCAATGAACGTAGTCATATACATCCTGAGAGGGGCCTGAGGGAACTGAGTGTGGACCACAAAACAGCATTTTAATGCTTTCTATGAATATCTCCTTGCATTTTGTTTTCCTTCTTAGGTTGTCTTTTTTTTTCTTTCTTTCTAGATCTGATGTTTCTTGTGCAGTAAGATAACTGTATAGATATGTATACATATATTGGATTTGTCATATAATTTACCATATTTAGCATGTATTAGATTACCTGTCATCTAGGGGTTGGGGGTAGGGGGGAAGGAGGGGAAAAGCTTGGAAAAAAAAAGTTTTGCAAAGGTCAATGTAGAAAAATCACACACATGTTCTCTAAATAAAAGGATTTTAATAAAAAAAAAGAGAGAGATAACAACTATCAGGATTATTATATTATAGGGAAGAAGAAAAATTAAAGAAAAGAAAAGATTAAAAGAAAGTAAAGGCAACAGCAGAAAATAAAAAATTAAATGAGAAATTTGCTCTTATCTCAAAGTATCATCTACCTGGCCTTGAACTTATCTAAATATTTTTTTTTCTTTATGCCATTTAAAATGTTTCACATATAATCTTCATTCTATTAGTATATTTCTACAAGATAGGAATATTAACATTATATTAACATATATACATGTAAAAGAATGAAACAAAGAGATAAAACTCTGGCCCAAGGACACACAATGGCAGACAGATCTAAGTTTTCCCAAGCCAAATCTCTCTCCAATAAACTACACTGTCCATGTTTGTGTTAAAAGTGGTAATTCCAGCTTTTCTTGTTATATCAATGGTAAGAGAGTACCCTCCACTGCTGACTGTTGAAACCCATTCATCCCCTCTCATTGCATTGTTTTTCTATGTTGCTCTATAAATTCCACCAAATCAGAGTACTGTGGAACCTTTTCCTACATCTTTTGTTTTCGTGGACACTAATATACTTGCTACACTTGAATTTTTCATCTGTGATCTCTTTCTTTCCATTGATTTACCTACTTTCTTTTCAATTTACATATTTTATTTGATATCTTTCAAAATATTTTAAATAAATATCCTCATGAATATTATTCTAAAATCTTGCTTAAATTATATAAACAAAGTATACATTGTCAGAAAGGAGAATATGATAGAATAAATGAAAGAGAAAAGAGCAAGACAAGAAAATGTTCTTGTTATTTCATTAAAGAAATATAAAACCCATAATTCATATTTGTAGTACTTTAAGATTTATGAATTTTTTTTCACAACAAACCCATGAAGTCAATAAATCAAGAAATTTGAGACTCTACGAGGATGACTTGCTGAAGTTCACATAGATAATAAATATCTAAAGGTGATTTGAACCTATGTTATCTAAGGTGAACTCTGCCATTCTTATTCAAAAGGTGAGACTGCCTCCTACAATACTCAATGTAAAGGCGATGTGTACATTTCAGAACTCTTTTCTTTTATCACAAAATTTTCTACCAGACTACATACAATCATTATTTATTTCTTCCAAAGACTCTACTACTAAGAAAAGTTATTTAGGAGGGATGCACTTCCTACCAGGAGGCAAAATTTAGATGAGAGAAGCATTTCCCCCTTCCCACAAAGCTCTCCCTGATAGCAGTTTGACCTCTCACATCTCTCCCATTTTATGAGTCATAACTATCCAAAGGCCACATCTTGCCCTCTTACTCTGAGCAGGTATTGCCTGCCATCTGGCAGTTGCCGACAGAGGTATGAATCAGACAGAGGACAAACAGGGGGCTGATCTGTATGCTGGAGTCTGTTTTAAAATTGTAGAAACTAATCTTTAAGTTTCATGATAAGATCCTCATATTAAAGAAAATGTAGGGAATTATAGTACAACAGGAGAGACTTAAAGAGAAAAAAGAAATACAGTCTCTCTCTCTCTCTCTCTCTCTCTCTCTCTCTCTCTCTCTCTCTCTCACACACACACACACACACACACACACACACACACACACATAAGTCTAACGTTTAGTGTGAGGAGAAAAAAAGAGGAATTTAGAAGAATAGAAAAAGGAGCATATAAGGGAATAAATAGGCAGCATGCCAAGAATCTGTTTTTCTCCCAAAGACAGAAACACTGTGCTTTTAAGTGGAGAAGGAAAAAAGGTAATGGGAGTTTTTTGTTTGTTTGTTTTAATATAGGAAGTTTTGAGTTTTTCAAAGCTTTTTAAAAATAATAGCTTTTTTCCCCAAATACATGCAAAGATAGTTTTCAGCATTCCCCTTGCAAAGCCTAGTGTTCCAAATTTTTCTCCCTCTCTCTTCCCCTCCCCACCCTAGACAGCAAATAACCCAATATATGTTAAACATGTGCAAGTCTTCTGTACATATCTCCACAATTATCTTGCTGCACAAGAAAAATCAGATCAAAAAAGAAAAAAAAATTAGAAAGAAAACAAAATGCAAGCAAACAACAACAAAAAAAGTGAAAATACAATTTGATTCACATTCAATCCCCACAATCCTCTTTCTGCATGTAGATGCCTCTCTTCATCACAAGTCTATTGGAACAGCCTTGAATCACCTCATTGCTCAAAAGAGTCAACTCCATCACAATTGATCATCATATAATCTTGTTGTTACTTTGTACAATGTTCAATTGGTTCTACTCACTTCACTTTTTGTCAGTTCATGCAAGTCTTTCCAGGCCTTTCTTTTCAAAGCTTTTCTACACACACATATACATAAACACCCACACAAATACATACTGAGTATAAGAGTTTAATTTAAAAACAAATTTAAAAGAAACTTATTAATTTAGAATCAAAGAGTAAAAACAAAATGTTACTCATCATGTCTTAAAATGTAAAATTCTACAAATTATCATTAAGATATGTTGTTTGACAGCTTTACTACCCATCTCCCCATAAATATTTTCCTTCCTATGTGCTGTTCTCCAGTATTTTGACCACTCAAATCAAATGCAGACAATGAAAAACATTATGATGTTCACAAATCACAGAGAACCACATTTAAATCTTTTTAATGGCCACATTGAAACATATATTCATGGAAGAGTTGAGCTTTTATCTGCAGCTAAATACTGCAGTGAGCTCTCTAACAATGTAGTCCTGCTAAGTTTATCAAGCTTTTAAAAGAGCTACTTATACATGAGTATCATGCAACTTAAAATGATTTCTGGCTTTTAGTCCTGCTCCATTGCACATACAAAATAGAGGATCTCCACTGCAAATATATTCTTTTTTTTTTGAGTTATTGAAGTTCTTTATTTCTTTTATTTTTAAGCTTTTTATTTGTATAACATATGTATGGGTAGTTCCCCAACC
>JAJPUD010030220.1:0-13319 GCA_023553655.1 Myrmecobius fasciatus
TGAAGAGGAGAAAGACAAAGGAGGAGGAGGAGGGGGAAAAGAAGGAAAAGGAGGAAAAGGTGGAGGAGGAAGAAGAGAGTAAAAGGAAGAAGGAGGGGGAGAAAAAGGAGGAAGAGGAGGAAGAGAAGAAGAAGAAGGACAAGGAGAGAAAAAGAAGAGAAGGAAAGAAGGCAGATGAAGAGAAAGAGGAGAAGAAAGAACAAAAATAAGGAGCAGGAGGAGAAGACGGAGTTGAGGAAGGGGAAAGAGAAGAGGAAGGAGGAGGAGAGGGAATAGAAGAAAAAGGAGGAGGAAGAGGAGAGGAAGAGGAAAAAGGAGGGAGAGGAGGAAGAGGAGGAAGAAGAGGAGAGGAAGAGGAAGAAGGAGGGGGGAGGAGGAGGAAGGGAGAAAGAGGAGGAAGGAGGGAGGAGGAGGATTAGTATTAGAAGGAAGAGGAGGAGGAGGAGGTGGAGGAGGAGGGGAGAGAAGGAGAAGACAAAGAACAAGAAGGGTGAAGAGGAGGAGGAAGAGAAGAAGGAGAAACAGAAGAAGAGAAAGAAGAAAGAGGATAAGGAGGAGGACGGTGAGGATGGGGAAAAGGAGGACGAGGAGATGGTGGAGGAAGTTGAGGGGAAAAGAAAGAAGAGGGGGAGTAGGACAAGGAGGAGGAGGAGAAGGAGGAAGAAGAGGAAGATGAGGAGAAGGAAAAGGGGTAAGAGGAGGGAGAAAAGAAGAAGAAGAGGAGGAGCAGGAGGAAGAGGAAGAAGAAGAGAAATAGGAAGAAGAAAGGGGAGGAGAAGGAGGAGAAGGAAGGGGAGAAGCAGGAGGAGTGCCTCTCTTCTAGCTTGGGATCCACAATCCTCTGATAAGTCTTAAGGTCAGATAACGGGGTTAAGTCTTGCCTACATTGGTTTTCTTTTCTTTTTTTTATTAAAGCTTTTTATTTGCAAAACATATGTAGGGGCAATTTTTCAACATTGACCCTTACAAAGCTTTCCGTTACAAATTTTCCCCCCTTTCCCCACTCCTCCCTTAGATGGCAGGAAGTCCTCTACATGTTAATTATGTTAAAATACTTGACAAATCTCATATGTGTATACATATTTTTACAGTGATCTTGCTGTGCAAGAAAAGTCGGATCTACAAGGAAAAAAACTGAGAAAGGAAACATAATGCAAGCAAACATCAATAGAGACCATGAAAATGTTATGTTGTGGTCCATATTTCATATCCCTCTCTCTGGGTGTCTATGGCTTTCTTCACTGAACAATTGGAACTGGTTTGAAACATTTCATTGTTGAAAAGAGTTATGGCCATCAGAATTGATCATCATATAGTCTTGTTGTTGCCGTGTATAATGATCTCCTGGTTCTGCTCATTTCGCTCAGCATCAGTTCATGCAAGTCTCTCCAGACCTCTCTGAAATCATTCTACTGGTCGTTTCTTCCAGAACAATAATATTCCATGACCTTCATGTACCATAACTTATTCAGCCATTCTCCAACTGATGGGCAGCCATTCAATTTCCTCTTTCTTGCCACTTTTTTTCTTGCCATTTGTGAGTTGAAGATCTCTACAAAACATTCAGTTAAATCATGAAACTAGGGCTGAATTTCTGAAAATCACCTACCAGGAGGAGGAGGATTGGGAGGAGGAGGGGAGACGTGTGGGATAGGGCCAAAGCGGTTATAAGGGGTAATTTTATTTCTCTAGATGCTTACTAGCATAAAATAGAGAAAGAGAAATTGAATGAATTGGGCTTGCAATTAAAAAAGTTAGAAAAAGAGCAATTAAAAACCCTCAATTAAATACCAAATTGGAAATTTTATAAATAAAAGGGGAAATTAATAAAATTGAAAATAATAAAACTATTGAATTATTAAATAAAAGTAAGAGTTGGTTTTATAAAAAAAACAACAAAATAGATAAGCCTTTAGTTAATTTGATTAGAAAAAGGAAAGAGGAAAATCAAATTGTTAGTCTCAAAAATGCTAAGGGAGAACTTTCCTCCAATGAAGAAGAAATTAGAATAATAATTAGGAGTTATTTTGCCCAACTTTATGCCAGTAAGTTTGACAATCTAAATGAAATTGAGGTATATCTACAAAAATATAGATTGCCCAGGTTAGCAGAAGAGAAAATAAATTATTTAAATAGCCCCATTTGAGAAAAAGAAATAGAAGAAGATATTCACCAACTCCCTAAGAAAAAATCTCCAGGGCCAGATGGATTTACATATGAATTCTACCAAACATTCAAAAAACAATTAATTCCAATACTATATAAACTATTTGAAAAAATAGGGAAAGGAGGTATACTTCCAAATTCCTTCTATGATACCAATATGGTGCTGATAGCTAAACCAGGTAGGGTGAAAACAGAGAAAGAAACCTATAGACCAAATTCCCTAATGAATATTGATGCAAACATTTTAAATAAGATATTAGCAATGAGGTTACAGAAAGTCATCCCCAGAATAGTACACTATGACCAAGTAGGATTGATAAGAGGAATGCAGGGCTGGTTCAACATTAAAGAAAAGTATCAGCATAATCAATTATTTTTATAATGAAATCAACAAAAACCATATGATTATCTCAATATATGCAGAAAAAGCATTTGAAAAAATCCAACACCCATTCCTATTAAAAACACTAAAAAGTATAGGAATAAAGGGGCTTTTCCTTAAAATGATTAGTAGCATCTACTTAAAACCATCAACAAGCATCATATGTAATGGACACAAACTAGAACCTTTCCCAGTAAGATCAGGAGTGAAAAGGCTGCCCACTGTCACCATTACTATTTAATATTGTATTAGAAATGTTAGCTTTGGCAATAAGAGAAGAAAAAGAGATAAAAGGAATTAGAGTAGGTAATGAGGAAACCAAATTATCGCTCTTTGCAGATGACATGATGGTATACTTAGAGAACCCTAGAGACTCAACTAAAAAACTACTAAAACAATTCACAACTTTAGCAAAGTTGCGTGATTCAAAATGAATCCACATAAATCATCGGCATTTTTATGTATTACCAAAAAAGTTCAGCAGCAAGAGATATAAAAAGAAAGTCCATTCAAAATAGCTGTTGATAGTATAAAATATTTGGGAATCAATCTGCTAAGGAAAAGTCAGAAACTATCCAAACTAAAGGACAAAACACTTTCCACACAAATAAAATCAGTCCTAGTCAATTGGAAAAACATTAAATGTTCATGGGAGGTCGAGTGAATATAAGAAAAACAACAATACTACCCAAACTAATTTACTTATTTAGTGCCATACCAATCAAACAACCAAGAAATTATTTTACACTTATAGAAAAAAACAGTAGCTAAGTTCATTTGGAAGAACAAAAGGTCAAGAATTTCAAGGGAATTAATTTAAGAAAGGTTGATGAAGGTGGCTTTGCTGTACCAGAGCTAAAACTATATTATAAAGCAGCAGTCATCCAAACCATTTGGTACTGGCTGAGAAATAGAATAGTCTATCATTGGCATAGGATAGGATTTCAGGACAAACTAGGCAATAACTATAGCAATTTAGTGTTTGAAAACCCCAAAGACCCCAGCGTTTGCGATAAGTACTATTTGGAAAAAACTGCTGGGAAAATTGGAAACTAGTATGGAAGAAATTAGGGCCTGGCCGACACCTAACACCACATACCATGATAAGATCTAAATGGGTCCATGATCTAGATATAAAGAGAGATATTATAAGCAAAATAGAGGATCATAGTATAATTTACTGCTCAGATCTGTGGAGATGGAATAAATTTATGTCCAAAGAAGAACTGGAACTCTTAACTGAACACCAGATAGATAATTTTGACTATATTAAGTTTAAAAGTTTTTGTACCATCAAAAATGCAGACAAAATTAAGAGAGAAGCAACAAATTGGGAAATCATCTTTACATTTAAGGGTTCTGATAAAGGTATCATCTTTAAAATATATAAAGAATTGTCTCATATTTATAAGAACTCAAGGCACTCTCCAACAGATAAATGGTCAAAGGATATGAACAATTTTCAGATGAAGAAATTAAAACCATTTCTAGTCATAGGAAAAGGTGCTCCAAATCACTATTGATCAGAGAAATACAAATTAAACTAACGCTGAGGTACCACTACACACCTGTCAGATTGGCTAAAATGACAGGAAAAAATAATGACGAATGTTGGAGGGGATGTGGGAAAACTGGGACACTGCTACATTGTTGGTGGAACTGTGAACTGATCCAACCATTCTGGAGAGCAATTTGGAACTATGGTCAAAAAGTGATCAAACTGTGCATACCCTTTGACCCAGCAGTGTTTCTCTTGGGCTTATATCCCAAAGAGATCTTAAAAGAAGGTAAGGGCCCCACATGTGCAAGAATATTTGTGGCAGCCCTTTTTGTAGTGGCTAGAACCTAGAAACTGAATGGATGCCCATCAATTAGGGAAGGAATGAATAAATTATTGTACACTAATGTTATGGAATATTATTGTTCTGTAAGAAATGACCAGCAGGACAATTTCAGAGAGGCCTGGAGAGACTTGCCTGAACTGATGTTGAGGGAAACGAGCAGAACCAAGTGATCATTATACAGGGCAACAACAATACTTTATGATGATCCATTCTGATGGAAGTGTCTCTCTTCAACAATGAAATGCTTCAAACCAGGTTCAATTGTTCAGTAAAGAAGGCCATATACACCCAGAGAGATGGACGTGAGATACAGACTACAACACATCATTTTCATGCTCTATATCCATGAGTGCTTACATTGGGCTTCCTTTACCAGATCTTTTTTGTTCATGTAGATATGATTGTTCTTGCACAGCAAGATAAGTATGGAAACATGGATACATATATTAGATTTCTCCAATATTTTAATATAATTAACATGTAGTAGACTTCCTGCCATCTAGGAGAGGGGAGGGAAATGGGGAGGGAATTTGTAAAGGAAAGCTTTGTAATGGTCCGTGTTGAAGAACTAGCCATACATATGTTATGCAAATAAGAAGCTTTAATTTAAAAAAAAAAGACTTCTCCAACTGTCAGGGCATCCCACTCTTCCTCCATCCCCATTTTGTACCTACTTTTCTGTATCCATAAGGCTTCTCTCAAAAAGCAAGTTACTTTATCACTGAATGTCCTTCCTCAAAAGATTTTTCTTTCTGGAAAGCAGGAGGAGGAGGAGGGGGAGGAGGAGAAAGTGGGGAACAAGAGGAAGAGGAAGAGGAGGAGGGGAAGAAGAAAAAGAAGGAGGAGGAGGAGAAAAGGAGAGATAGAACAAAAAAGGAAGAGTAGTTAGAAGAAGGAGAAGTAGGAGGAGGAGGAATGCCTCCTTTCTAGCTCGGGATCCAGAATCGCCTGATAAGTCTGGGGGTCAGAGGCCTATATCAAAATCCACCCTTTCACAGTATTTTTATCCTATAAATTCAATAAAGTCCCTTAAACTTCACATCCTGAATAAAAACATGTGTCTACCTAGCAGGGCTACTTTGAGGCTTCATCAAAACAAGACCCCCCAAATCCAAAACCCTTGCTAGGGAAAATGCTCTTCATGTCCAGAAAAAGAACTGTTGGAGTATGAAAGCAGAGGGAAACAGATGGTTTTCACTTGCTTTTTGTTTGTGTCTGGTTTTTCCCTTTTCATCTGTTTCTTCTTTTTACCACATGATGATTAGGGTAATGTTTGACACAATCACACACATAAAAACTCTATTCAGTGACTTAGGCAAGGAGGGGAGAGAGAAAATTTAAAACTCAAAATTTTATGTAAAGAAATGAATGTTGAAAAGTTTCTTTACTTTTCATTGGAAAAATATTATTTTAAAATAATGCCTATAAAGTGCTTTGCAAACTTCAAAATAATATGGAAATGTCAGTTATGATCATTATTAAGCAGGAGCAATCTCCACAAATGATAGGAGAGCTGATTTGGTTAGGGAAGTTCCAAACAATTAGAGTGAAATGTGCCATCATTTGCTATTACCAGAAATCTTCTCTCACAGGCTGTGGGACTGCTTCTTTAAGATGCCCTGGAAAAGATTCTTGCCCAAGTGAACATGAAAATAAATGTCTCAAGAGACATCTTGATACTGGAGAACTTGACTTCCATTGAAAACATTTCCTTTAACTCAATACCGAATGTTACATGTCAGTGACTTAGACTCAATTTGGTGATGGTAACTAGGAAAAAATGTAAATTACACTGGTGGCAGAGGTCTCATCGATTAAGCTGATTCCTAGGGGCTGCCTGCAAATGGCCCTCTTAACATGCATTTTTTGTCCTTTTCTGAGTTGACTTTTTTGCCCCATTAAGTCCCCGATTTTCCCCCACCCCCACCCCAGGCCTCCTCTGTTACAAAAGTCTAAATGATGGACTCCAGAAGCCTCAGGATCAGAGTAGTACGAAATGAATATAAACTTAAAGGCCACCTAGATGAAACCCTTTATCTTCGAGTTTGGGTTTTGTTTATTTGTTTGTTTGTTTTTTGTTTTGTTGCTGAGGCAATTAGGGTTAAGTGACTTGCCAAGGGTCACAGAGCTAGGAAGTGTTAAGCATTTTGAGACCAGATTTGAACTCAGGTCCTCCTGAATTCAGGGCTGGTGCTCTATTCACTGAACCACTTAGCTACCTGCCCCCTTCATCTTACATTGGAGGAAACACTTGTCCAGATGAATTAAGTCCTCCAGACATTTCCCTTAGGTATAGTGTAGATTTCTGTTGGTCTTGGATCTACCATTTCTTCAATTGATTTTAATGAGTTTTTTCTCCACCCCCCCCCAAAAAAAGTGCAAACACAATAGTGGCTACTCCTGTCCCAGGGATACTGTTGGGATGTCAACAAAATTGTTTAAATCTTTCATTTCTCTGAAGTTCTCCTCTACTAAAGGGAGAACAAAGGTTATGACTCTTCCCCCCACAGACAAAGCAATCTCTAGTCCCATATGTTTTTTTCTCAAAGGTTTGACTGGAATACTCTCTCCTGTTGCAAAACAAAATTTTCATAAGTGTTCTGCTATCTTTGAATACATGGGGAAAGAATAGCACTTACTTAAAAGAGGAGTTGTGAGGACCAGGTGGCTTAACATCTATCAGGTGACTGGAAAACCTTCCAGTCTATTTCAGTGCTACCTCTTATTAGCATCCTTCTGTATTCTCCTCTTGTCTGTTCAACTTTTCCTACTGTTTCCTTTGTTAGTTCTTCAACCTTATCTTCCCACTCTTACTAACTGTCATCATCCCAACTGGTTCTGGTCTGGGAACTTTCCTCTTCTCCCTCCATGCTGCCTTGCTGGTTGAGCTCATCAACTTCCATGGATTCAATTATCATCTCCTGGTAGGTGATTTTCAGAAATACAGCCCTAGGTTCATGACTTAACTGAATGTTTTGTAGAGATCTTCAACTCAAAAATAGAACTCATTCAATGTAACAGGATATAAAATAAACCCACACAAATCATCTGTTTTTCTATATGTTACCAACAAAGCTCAGCAGGAGATAGAGAAATTCCATTTAAAATAACTGTAGATGATATAAAATATTTGGGACTTTACATGCCAAGAGAAAGCCAGAAAAACATGAACCCAATTACAAAACACATTGATCACAAATAAGGTTAGATGTAAACAATTGAAAGAATACCAAGTGCTCATGGGGAGGCCCAGGTAGTGGAAGAAAAATGACAGTTCAACTTCACTCTCTCTACTCATTCAGTGCCATGCCAATCAAACTGCCAAAAGTTATTTGATAGAGCTAGAAGAAAAATCATAACCAAATTCATCTGGAAGAACAAAAGGTCAAGAATTTCAAGGGAACTGATGAAAAACATGCAAAGGAAGATGGCCTAGCCATATCAGACCAAAAGCTCTTCTCCCTGTAGCTGTTCACGTATCTTCCAATGTATGTTTCTATTCTTCACATGCATAATTTCTTACATCACAGTAACATTCCATTTTCCTCATGTGCCTCATGTTGTTCAGCCATTCCCCAGGTCATCTACTTTCTTTTCTAAATCTGTGTTATCACAAAAGGTGCTGCTCTCCATCTCTTAAGAGGATGTGGGGATGTTTCTCTTTTCAGTAGTTCCTTTGGTCCTAGAAAGAGAGTGTGTGGTAGAAAAAAGGGAAAGTTCATTTGAATGGCATAATACCAAATTGCTTTCCAAAGCAGTTTTCCCATTTCACTGCCATAAAACATGAGTATGCCTAGCATCCATAAAGGCTCTAAAATTGACCATTGCCATTTTGGGGGAGGGACATCGCTGTTACTCTTCAGGTGTGAAATTTTGATTTGCATTTTGCTTTTTACTTGTGATTAGGAATATTTTTTTTTCACCTGGTGGTGAATCCTTTGCTGTCCTTTGGAGAATTCTTTGCTCATGTCCTTGGCCAATTATCCAGTGGGGCATAGTAATTAGTCATATATTTATATGCAGATAAAACTATGAACATATATGTGAGTGAATATTGACAAGTATATATATGAGGGGCAAAAGATATACAAATATATATATGTTCTATCTTTGATACCAAATCTTTATATGCAAATTGACCCAATTTTCCTCATTCAACCATTTCTCTTGTTATGCTAGCTGCATTAATTTTATCTGTGGTAATTTTTTTCAGTTCAATTAAGATAATCAGAGTTACCTATTTTATCTTTTTTTAGAGTTCTGAAGTTAATTTAAAAAAATTTTTTTTAAAGATTTTTATTTGCAAAACATATATATGGGTAGTTCTTCAACATTTACTCCTACAAAGCTTTCTGTTACAAAATCCCCCCCAAGTCCTCTTCTCTCCCCTATATGGCAGGAAGTCCACTGCATGTTAATTATATTAAAATACTTGACAAGTCGAATATATTTGTACATATTTCCACACTTATCTTGCTGTGCAAGAAAAATCATATCTAAAAGAAAAAAATCTGAGGAAGGAAACCCAATGCAGGCAAACATCAATAGTGAGCATGAAAATATTATGTTGTGGTCCATATCTCATATCCCTCTCTCTGGGTATATATGGCCATCTTTACTGAACAAGGGAAACTGGTTTGAAACATTTTTTTGTTGAACAGAGCTACGTCCATCAGAATTGATGAACATATAGTATTGTTGTTGCCGTGTATAATGATTTCCTGGTTCTGCTCATTTCATTCAGCATCAGCTCATGCAAGTCTCTACAGACCTCTCTGAAATTGTCCTGCTGGTTGTTTCATACACATCAATAATATTCCATAACATTCATATACCATAATTTGTTCAGCTCCTCTCCAATTGATGGGCATCCATTCAGCTTGCAGTTTCTAGCCACTATGAAAAGGGCTGCCACAAACATTATTTTTTTAAATTAAAGCTTTTTATTTGCATAACATTTGTATGGGTAGTTCCTTAGCATTGATCTTTACAATGTTTTCCATTACAAATTTCCCCCCCTGTCCTCTCCCCTCCCCTAGATGGCAGGAAGTCCACTACATATTAATTATGTTAAAATACTTGACGAGTCCAAAATATGTATACATATTTCCACGTATCATTTTTGTGCAAGAAAAATCTTATCTACAAGAAAAAAAATTAAAGAAAGGAAATACAATGCAAGCAAACATCAATAGAGAGCATGAAAATGTTATGTTGTGGTCCACATTTCATAACCCTCTCTCTAGGTGTCTATGGCTTTCGTCACTGAACAATTGGAACTGGTTTGAGACATTTCATTGTTGCTGAGAGCCATGTCCATCAGAATTGATAATCATATAATATTGTTGCTGTGTATAATGATCTCCTGGTTCTGCTTACTTCATCAGCATCAGTTCATGCAAATCCCTCCAGGCCTCTCTGAAATCGTCTTGCTGGTCATTTCTTACAGAGCAATAATATTTCATAACATTCATATACCATAATTAATTCAGCCTCTCTCCAATTGATGGGCATCCCTTCAGTTTCCAGTTTCTAGCCACTATGAAAAGGGCTGCCACAAACATTCTTGCACATGTGGGGCCCTTTCCTTCTTTTATGATTTCCTTGGAATATAAGCCCAATAGAAACACTGCTGGGTCAAAGGATATGCACAGTTTGTAACTTTTTGGGCATAGCTCTAAATTGCTCTCCAGAGTGGTTGGATCAGTTCACAGTTCCACCAACAATGTATTAGGATACCAGCTTTCCCACATCCCCTCCAGCATTCATCATTATGTTTTCCTGTCATTTTAACCAATCTGACAGGTGTGTAGTGGTACCTCAGAGTTCTCTTAATTTGCATTTCTCTGATCATTAATGATTTGGAGCAACTTTTCATATGACTAGAAATGGTTTTAATTTCATCATCTGAAAATTGTCTGTTCATATCCCTTCACCATTTATCTATTGAAGAGTGGCTTGAATTCTTATAAATATGAGACAATTCTCTATATATTATATATATATATATAAGGCCTTTGTCAGAACCCTTAAATGTAAAGATGATATCCCAATTTGATGCTTCCCTCCTAATATTGTCTGCATTAGTTTTGTTTGTACAGAGACTTTTTAACTTAATGTAGTCAAAATTATCTATCTGGTATTCACTTAAGAGTTCCAGTTCTTCTTTGGACATAAATTTATTCCATCTCCACAGGTCAGAGAGATAAACTATCCTATGTTCCTGTAATTTGCTTATAATATCAATCTTTATATCTAGATCATGGACCCATTTAGATCTTATCTTGGTATGTGGTATTAGGTGTGGGTCAGGCCCTAATTTCTTCCGTACTAGTTTCCAATTTTCCCAGCAGTTTTTGCCAAATAGTGAGTACTTATCCCAAAAGCTGGGGTCTTTGGGTTTATCAGACACTAAATTGCTATAGTTATTTCCTAGTTTATCCTGTGATTCTATCCTATGCCACTGATCGACTACTCTATTTCTTCACCAGTAGGAAATGGTTTTGATGACTGCTGCTTTATAATACAGTTTTAGCTCTGGTACAGCAAGGCCACCTTCATCAGCCTTTTTTTTTTCATTAATTCCCTTGAAACTCTGGACCTTTTGTTCTTCCAAATGAACTTTGCTACTGTTTTTTCTAGGATTGTAAAATAATTTCTTGGGAGTTTGATTGCTATGGCATTAAATAAGTAAGTTACTGTGGGTAGTATTGTCATTTTTCTTATATTCGCTCAGCCTACCCAGGAGCACTTAATGTTTTTCCAATTGATTAGTTCTGATTTTATTTGTGTGGAAAGTGTTTTGTCATTTAGTTTGGATAGTTTCTGACTTTTCCTTGGCAGATTGATTCCCAAATATTTTAGACTATCATCCATTATTTGGAATGGAATTTCTTTTTATATCTCTTGCTGCTGAACTTTGTTGGTAATATATAAAAATGCTCATGATTTATGTGTATTTATTTTGAATCCTGCAAGTTTGCTAAAGTTGTGAATTGTTTCTAGTAGTTTTTTAGTTGAATCTCTAGGGTTCTCTAAGTATACCATCATGTCATGAGCAAAGAGCGATAATTGGGTTTCCTCATTACCTACTCTAATTAGTTTAATCTCTTTTTCTTCTCTTATTGCCAAGGCTAACATTTCTAAGAAAATATCAAATAGTAATGGTGACAGTGGACAGTCTTGTTTTACTCCTGATCTTATTGTGAATGGTTCTAGTTTGTCTCCATTACATACAACGCTTGCTGATGCTTTTAAGTAGATGCTACTAATCATTTTAAGGAAGAGCCCATTTATTGCTATACTCCCTATTGTTTTTAATAGGAATCGGTGTTGGATTTTATGAAATGATCTTTCAGCATTGTTAATTTGTCTATTATAGTTTGTCTATTAATATAATTGATTATGCTGATAGTTTTCCTAATGTTGAACCAGTCCTGCATTCCTGGTATCAATCCTACTTGGTCATAGTGTACTATTCTGGGGATTCATTGCTAATATCTTATTTAAAATTATTGCATTAATATTCAATAGGGAAATTGTTCTATACTTTTCTTTCTCTGTTTTCACCCAATCTGGTTTAGCTATCAGCACCATATCGGTATCATAGAAGGAATTTGGTAGTATACCTTCTTTCCCTATATTTCAAATAGTTCATATAGTATTGGAGTTAATTGTTCTTTGAATGTTTGGTAGAATTCACATGTAAATCCATCTGACCCTGGATTTTTTTTTTCTTAGAGAGTTGGTTAATAGATTGCTCTATTTCTTTTTCTCAAATGGGGCTATTTAAATAATTTATTTCTTCTTCTGCTAACCTGGGCAATCTATATTTTTGTAGATATTCCTCCATTTCATTTAGATTATCAAACTTACTGGCATAAAGTTGGGCAAAGTAACTCCTAATTATTATTCTAATTTCCTCTTCATTGGAGGAAAGTTCTCCCTTATTTTTGAGACTAACAATTTGGTTTTCCTCTGTCTTTTTGCTAATCAAATTAATTAAAGGCTTATGTATTTTGTTTTTTTTTCCATAAAACCAACTCTTAGTTTGATTTATTAATTCAATAGTTTTGTTATTTTCAATTTTATTAATTTGCCCTTTTATTTTTGTAATTTCCAATTTGGTATTTAATTGAGGGTTTTAATTGCTCTTTTTCTAACTTTTTAAATTGTAAGCCCAATTCATTGAATTTCTCTCTCTATTATATGCACGTAAGCATGTATGGAAATAAAATTACCCATTATAACCACTTTGGCCCTATCCCACACATTTTGGTATGTTGTCTCATTATTGTCATTCTGCTGGATGAAATTATTGCTTGTACCTACGATTTGCTCTTTCACCCATTCATTCGTGAGGATTAGATCATTTAATTTCCTATTCACTTTTGGTCTATTTTCTCCTGGCCTTATATTGCGTGTGATTTTTATTGAATCATGATCTGAAAAAGATGCATTTACTATTTCTGCTTTTCTGCATTTGATTTTGAAGTTTTTATGCCCTAACACATGGTCAAATTTGTAGAAGCTCCATGCATGGCAGAGAAAAAAGGAAACTGCCTGTCTCCATTCAATTTTCTCCAAAGATCTATCATACCTAACTTTTCTAAATATTTGTTTATCTTCATAATTTCTTTCTTATTCTTTTTGTGGTTTGATATATCTAATTCTGAGAGAGCAAGGTTGAGATCCCCCACTAGTATAGTTTTACTGACTATTTCTTCTTGCATCTCTCCTAATTTCTCTTCTAGGAATTTGGATGCTATACCACTTGGTGCATATATATTTAATATTGATATTGTTACATTATCTATGGTACCCTTTCATAAAAGATCGTTTCCTTCCTTATCTCTTTTGATTTTTCTATCTTTGCTTTTACTTGATCTGATATCAGGATTGCTACCACTGCTTTTTTTTTTTTTTTT
>JAJPUD010030221.1:0-13319 GCA_023553655.1 Myrmecobius fasciatus
CAAGTCACTTAACCCCAATTGCCTCAGCAAAAAAGCAAAAAAAAAAATTGCATCTTTTACAATTAATCCCTGCCTACTTTCAACATTTTGAAAATAGGTAGGATACCAGGCAAAAACAAAAACAAAAGCACGACAACAAAAACCAAAAACACACACATAAAAACAGCATACATTTCCAGAATTCCTGCCATGTTCTGGGCTACCCAAGGTGAAAAAGTCCCTTCTCAGGAAATATAATTGCTTGGTCATAACCAGTCACAGCATGTGCCAGATATGCTTTTAAAGAGAGGAGATCCCCTTGAACCTTATTTCACATAGTAGGGAATTTGAGAAACCAGATGTAACTAGAAGAAGGAGACTTGATTAAATTGGAACCAGATTCCCCAAGATCTGATTTACAACTCAGGTGTGAGGGATACCCCAGGGGGTCACATTTAGCCCAGTACATAGTGTTCTGCTATTAATGAAAGGCTTACCCTCCCATTCTCCCTTACCTTCGAGACCTGTTGTCTGGGGGGTGAGAATGGAATGCTGGTCTGGACTTGCTCACACCAGTGGGATGGGAGGAGGGGGAGGGAGGCAGGGGGCAGGACAGGAAGCCCAGTCACCTCAGATCCTTCCTGTTCCCCGGTCTCCGCGCATGGTGGCCTCTTGGGGGTGCCCTGACACCGACTGAGCAACAGAGGAAAAGAGGCCAAAGGGAAAACTATTCTCTCTCTCTCTCCCTTTCTCCCTCATGAAGGGAGTTCTCAGACTTCTTCAGAAGTGGTTGCTATGCAGCCTTGTTTATTCAGGGTGAGCAACGCTATATGTGCAGGTAAAGCTTTCACTTAGCTTTGTTCCTCCAGCCTGTGGTTACCTGTGCCTGCCCAGACAGAAAGGGGCCCCACAGCCCCGGGTGCAAAACTGTCACCTTGGACTTGAGGCTCTGCAGTAGCTTCAAACAGAGACCCTTGGAGGGGGAGGAAAGACGGTCAAAGGTGGCAACCCTCTGGTAGCCGCCCTCATGTGGGAGGGAGTGAAGATCCTGGCCAGGTATGATGGAAATCAGATTACAGAAGTAACAAGGAAATGCCCAAGTCTGGCAAGTGAGGTGAGTGAGCTGTCCACCCGGTGTTGGGGGAGAGAGAGAAAGGCATTGTTGGAGTTCAAGGATATGTGACATTATTGCAGAGAAACCCAGAGCGCCTGAGAAGGAGACCACATCTCCAAGAGGACAGAAGAAAGGGCAAGAACAGTTTGAGGGGAGAAGGAGGAAAGGGAAGCTGTCCAAGACCATCCTCCTTTCTTCCATGGAATCTAGGAAGAGAGAGGTGCTGCTTATCATACAGAAGCCTGGGAACAGAGTCTAGCTCAGTAGCCAGCAAAGAGCGGGTGATATCTGCAGATATTTGGGAGGTGATGCTACTGATGGAGGGAAGGACTCAGGGAGACTGTGGTAAGAATCTGTGGTCCATTGCATCACTGGAGACAGCATCCATCTGGTGTGAATGACCTCTCTCGCTTTGGGGAATCTCTCTTTTTAAAAATTTCTATATATTGTTTTTATGTATCACTTTCATTTCAAAATATGTCCCTCTCCTCTCCCCCTTCTAAGCAAGCTATCTCTTGTAAGAAAGAACTTTTTATCAAAAAGAAAAAAAAAGTAGCCTCATAAGAGGCTACTTTTAACATATTCACTGAATCTCACAGTTTGTTCAATGTTTCACATCCAGAGAGCCCCACATCTGTCCATAGGGAAGGGAAACTTTCTCGTCTGTTCTTCAGTGCTAGTCTTGGTTATTATAATTATACAGTAATTAACTTAAGCTCCACTTTGTTTTTCTTTCTATTCATATTAATGTGCTTATATTTTTGTTTCTGATTCTGCTAACTTCTGTCTGAATCAGTCTTCCCTGAATTCCTCATATTCATTGTTCCTTATGATCCAATAATCGTCTATAACATTCATTTATCACAATTTGTGCTTAGCGATCTGAAAGCACATTGATCAAATGTCTCATTTAAAGGAAGGACATACTGGGAGAATATTTGTGAGGGTACTGAGATGTATTCTTTGGACAGGCCGCTCTCATTTTCTGAGCAAATGGTATGTGAATTGTTCCGAGGACTTGTTTTTTATACCTGGGAGAAGCACCTCTCTCTTAGACTATTTGTTTTTTCATCCTCTCACCACAGGATCAAGAGGCATGGTAGAAAGAGACATGATCACTTTGGAGTCTAAAGACCCAATTCAAATCCTAATTTTTCCATTGGCTAATTTCTTTAAGCTTCAGTTTTCTTTTCTGTAAGATAAGAAAATTGAATTCTATGACTTCCAAAATCCCATCTAACACAAAATCGATGATCATATAATCCTGAATATTTCTACACGTTTTCACCTAGAAGGGTGGGTAGAAGAATAGAACATGGGGTTGGAGAAGACATGTGGTATGGCGAAGAACACCCTAGGATTCAGAATCACCCTTGTGATTCTAAATTGGTTCAAATCCTGACTCTGCCTTTTATTGACCATGTGACTGAATAATTCACTTTCCTACTTTGAGCCAATATTCCCTCATTTTTAAAGTAATTGCTTTCTTGATGCTCATCTGTAAAATTAGGAGGTTGGCTTAGATCTCTAAGGCTTCTTCCCTTTTTAAACCTCATGATCCACTTCTGTGATTTTAAAAGAGTTTGGTGGTGGTTGTTATTGATGTTCATTGATTATATCTTGGAAAAGACCTTCTTTTCAATATTTTGATAGCTGTATTTCATTATTACCAGTTTGTATTCCTATGCATTTTATTTTAACAAATACACTTAAATGTTTTTTAAAAAAAGTTTTTCTAAGAAAGGGTCATAGACTTTAGCAAACTATGCCAAAGAGGCCCATAACACAAAAACAAGGTAAGAGCTCTTTCCTCAATGGCATTCTTCAGATTTTTTGTACTGTCTGGGGAGAGAGCTCCAGTGGAGGGAGAGCCCCTGGGGCCCAAAGACAGTTCTGCACAGCCTTCAGCCTGTCAAATTCCATGGGGGGGGAGACAAACTCAGGAAGGGAATTAAAGGATGATAATAAAGGGGTGGAGGGAAGAGACTCTTTCTCATGAATGTTGGATCCTGATCCCATTTTTTCTTCTTGTTCTTATTCTTTTTCTTGTTCTTGTTCTTGTTTTTCATCTTGTTCTTCTTTCCTCTCTTCCTATACCCTCTCTCCTCTCCCCTCTCCCTCTTTTTTCACTCCTCAATCACAGAGAGACAGAGACAGAGAAAGGGGGAGAGGGAGAGTGACAGAGACAGAGACAGAGATTCAGAGAGATAGAGACAGAGAGGGGGAGAAGGAAAGAGAGAGACAGAGACAGAGAGACACACAGAGAATAAAGGGGGGTTGGGAGAGAGAGGAAGATACATTGCCAAATCTGGTGACCTTTTCTCAAACTTCATCTTTTTTTTTTTAAACCTTTTCTGCAACATTGACACAGATGACCACCCTTTCTTCCTAAATATGCCTTCTTCTCTGGGCTTTGCTGACATTGCTCTCCCATTCTTCTCAGGTTTTTTGGTTATTTATTTATGATGATTTTTACTAACTCATTTATATCTATATATCTTTAATCACAGTGTCCCCCAGGGCTATTTTTCTTTTTTTCTTCTTTTCTTCTCTTGTTTATTGACATCAAAGGTTTAGCTATTATTTAATGCAGATAATTTCCAGGACTATATAGTATATGTAAAGTCTTTTTCCTGAACTCAGGTCCTGTATTATGAACTACTTACTATATATGTTATATTCATATATATTATACATATTCAGTATATATTCGAACTATTTCATAGTCATCTCAAACTCAACATATCCCGAATAGAACTTATCTCTTTCCTCCCCCAATCAAAAAACCCCCCAAAAATCCACCACTCTTCCAAATTCCTATTTGTTCATGGCAGCATCCTTCCTCCAGTTAACCAGTATTCCATCCTTGATATTATCCTCAACTCTTCACTCTCATTCACTTCATGCATCCAATCAGTCATTAAACTTTGATGTTTCTACTTCACAACAATTCTTGAATCCATCCCCCTTTCTCCACTTACTCCACCACCATCCCCATCCTTATTGATCTTTCTGCCTCAAGTCATTTCCCATATCATCTTCCACAAACTTGCCAAAAGGAGCTTTCTAAACATCTGGTCTGGCCTCATTGCTCCCCTACTCAAAAATAACAACAATAACAACAGCCACCCTCCAGTGGCTCCCTAGTATCTCTAGGATTAGATCCAAATTCCTTTATGTGGTATTTACTGCCCTTCAGATACTGGTTCTAATCTTCCTTTTTAGTTTTATTTCCTATTTCTATCCTTCACACACTCTAGGCCATTTTCAAACTGGCTTTCTCATTGTTGCTCCCACAAGATCCCTCCATCATCCATCTCTATGCTTCCAGAAACTGATTGGGCACATCTGGAATGCTCTCCCTCAACCCCTTTACTGCTCAGGATGCCTAGCCTTCTTCAAGACTTAGCTTAAGCATAATTTTTTTTCATGGAATCTCTCTTCATTATTCCTTCTCCTCATTGCTATTTTCCTCCCATAATTACCTTCTGTGTGAGTATGTATATATGTACATAGATTTGGATATACATTTATATAAACATGTGTGTATATTATCTCCTCTGATAGAACATGTTTCTTGAAGCCAGATATTGTTTTACTTTTTTATCACCAGAACACAGTAGATTCTTAAATGCTTGTGATTTGATTGGTCAAAACTCTGTTTAAGGCAGCTAGGGAGTTCATTCGATAGAGGGCTATGCCTGGAATCAAAAAGACCAGAGTTCAAATCCAACCTCAGATACTTACTAGCTGTGTGATCCTGAGCAAGTCATTTAACACTATTTGCCTCAGTTTCCCTACCTGTAAAATGAGCTGGAGAAGGAAATGGCAAAATCACTGCAACATCTTTTCCAAGAGTCAGACATGACTAAAAATAATAGAACAACTTTATAACCTAGGGCAAAATACTTGATGGACTTCCCTTTGTACATAGAGGACAACATTTTGTCTGGGTGGCTCATAGGACTGATGGGGGGGAAATGTAATCTATCTCAAGCGTTATGAACTTCTTGGAGAAAGACTACAGACAAATATAAGAAATTGAGCTCTCTTTTTCTGAAAGGTGTTGATTCTTAGGCTTCTATCCAGTATGATTTTATTGAGACTCATCCAGGAAAAGTTAATTTTTTTTGTTTTTTGTTTTTCTTCACCCTTTCCTTTTGGCATCTGCTTTTCAGCACATAGGCAGAATGGATAGGCTTTCTTTTAATGTGATTAACTGAAGAAGCAAGTGTAGAACCCTCAATTCCCTCATTAATGAATTTAATTTTTACAAAAATGTAGGTGTTTAATACATGTCTTTGATATTACCACCATGCCTCAACTATTCTCTCCCTCTCTCCCTTTGATTTCCTCTTCCTATTGGTAAGTTCTTCCTGGAACTTCCATTTTTGAGTTAAGGCCTGAAGCAGCCAGCCATCCTTCACTCTCTGGACTTTACTGTCCTCTCCTGACATGGGTACTATATATTCAAAGTATTGAGGAGAGAAAAAGGAAAATGAAAATAAAAGTAAATCTGTTCCTGACCTTCAGGAGTTTTCTGGGGTTACAGCCTGGAAACAAATAGGTAAATAAAAGATAGTTTGAAGGGCAACGCTCTACCAGTTGAAAAGATCAGAAAGGGTTTCCTGTAAGAAGTGACATATGATCTAAGCAGAGCTTTGATTAAGAATTTTTGTTCTGATTGGATGGAGAAGGTGGATATTGTGTGATGAAAAAGACTATTATACTGGAGACTGCTGGAGAGGCTGTCTACCATTGGAACACTGATGTCAAACTCAAACAGAAAATGGAACCATTAAACTGTCCATGAGGATCTTTGTGGGCTTCATATTGATTTGGAAAACCACATATTAACATTGTCTATGTTATATTGGTTTTTTAAAATCTATTTTGTTAAATATTTCCCAGTTACATTTTAATCTGCTTTGAGCAGCAGAGTGTTCCAGGCCACAATGCCTTGTGGCAGCATGCTTGATACCTTTGTACCAGAGGAATCAGTCACTTGTCAACTTTTTTATTTTAACTCTTCTTAATCACTAACTACTGATTTCAGTTGTTTCTTCATATTTGGCATGCTAGTGGGTAGGATGGGAATGGAGTGGTAACTTTTACAGTAACTATACTTTTGGAGGATGGAGTTCAAACCAATGAACCCCTCTCCCCATCTTCAACATGGACACTAGAGTTGGAATGAACTTTAGAGATCATTCAGTTTAAGTCTTCCAAACCTTTACTAGTCTTTGAATCTCTCCTTGGATTTCATGCTCCCTATTTGATATGAAAGCAAATAAGTTCATTTACTATATATATGTAATGATAATATAATTTAAAATAAGAAGAAATAAAATAGAGGTTAATTTTTGGACTCAATCATAAATAAGCAGTTTATTAAAAGGTCCTTTTCTGTGCTTGACACTGTGCTAGGTATTGGGCATACAAGGAAAAAAATTCCATGACCCTCAAGGACCTTCTATTCTTTTGGGGGAGAAAACTTATGTAAAGATAAAGTGTGTGAATGTGCTCTATTATAGTAAATTAATTTTATGAAATGTGAAAAAAGTCAGAGGGAGTAACACTTCAAGGGGAAAAAGAAAACACTTTCAGGAATGGGAAGGTCAAGATGTCCATAGGATTTTATAGCTCTTCTCCATAAGTGCCTTAGGCACTGCCTCTAGTGGGCCAACCTTCCTTTAAGGGGCAGAGAGAGTGAGAGAGGGGGTGGAAGGAAAGGAGAAACAGAGAGAGACAGAGACAGAAAAAGAGAGAGAAAAAGACAGAGAGACACAGAGATGATGGAGAGAAAAAAAGAAAGAAAGAAAGAAAGAAAAGAAAGAGAAAGAAAGAAAAGTAAAAAGAAAGAAAGAAAATGGGATATTGCTTAGTCTGGTTGCCTGTTAATTATATGTTGCCCCCTACACATCAATAGCTAGACTTAAAGTGAGGCCGCCCTTACAGGACCCCTGATAGAACTGGCTGACTGAACTATGAATCCCACCTGTATGTTGGCCTTGTCAGATCTTAGCCTGGTCATCTGGAGTTTCTACCTTCTCTTTGCCTTTTCCAAGGTCTGGTTCTTTTCCCAGTAGGACCCAACTCCCAGTCCTTTTCTCAGCAAATTAGCATCCACCATCTTTACTCTCATCCACTATCAAGTTCCTCCCTTCCCTTTTTCCTTAGGTGCATATAAGTGCTGTCAATGTCCCTTTACCTCTCCGCTTCTCCCACTCTTCACCCCAGAAAATTTCCTGTCTTTGAACAGTCCCCCTAACCCTATGTGTTGCAATTTTTTCTACATAGGGTCTCCAAGCTATAGAGTTCACATTAATAACTGTTCATCTGAAAATTACTCAATACAATAGAGAAGGGATCATGAGAACCTGAAGGCCATTATGTTTGCCTTAGGTTAAGAAGTGAGCTAAATGTTTTAACAGATTATATCTCCAGAGAAAAAAGTATTAGGGAGGAGAGGATGGTGACTAGAGAAAAAATCATGCCCTAAATTAAACCACCTTCTTTCAGTCAGGAGATGACAAAATCCTTGGAAGGATTTAGCCATGTCCCTGTCCCGAAGGGATGGAAAAGCACAGAAATACCACTGATTTTAGTCATGCAGAGTGAATAGGGCACTGGACTTGGAATCAGGAAGACCTGGACTCAACCTCATCTCAGGCTTTCTATTAACCATATGACTCTGGAAAAGCCCCTTAACAGAAACTGTGCCTCTGTTTTCTCATTTATAAAGTGTTTATATGTGTGAATTTGATGGTATCTAGTCCCTTCCAACACTAAAATTATGTGACCTGATGATTCTTGAAGGAAATTAAGGATTATAACAGGCAGAAAGATGAATGGCAAATATATTTCACTCAAATATATTAGGGGGAAACTGCCCATACAAAAGCATGGAAGTGGGAGATGGAATTCTGGGTTCAGGAAACAGCAGTAGATCAGTTTGGCCAAAACAGAGAGCTCACAAAGGTAAGCAAAGTAAAATGAGCTGGGAAAGGTAATCTGGATCCAGATTTTCAAGGATTTTAAAATGCTAATTGAGGAATTTGAATTTTGTCCTAAAAGTAACAAGCAATTTCTAAAGATTCTTGAATAGGGAAATGAGATGATCCTATGCTTTAGGAATTTTACTTCAACAAGGATTTAAGCACCTACTATGTGCTAGATGCCCATGGTACAGATGAAAAGGAAAAAGAAATTATTCCTGCTTTCAGAGAAGTTATAATTTAGCTCTTACTAAATACATGTATGGTAAATACAAACTAATTAAGGAAAGGGTAGTAACACCTGGGAGCTCAGCAAAGGCCTTTTATAGAAAGTGGCACTCCAGGTTCCTTGGAGGAAGTTAGGGGTTTGAGAGGCAGCGTTCAGGAGGTTATTTTGGCAGTTCTTTGGAAAAGGGATGGGAGAGAAAGGAGACTATATATTACACAGAGAGATCATTAGAAAATTATAGTGACAGTACAGAGAAGTGAGGAAGGCTTGAAATGGGTGGTAACTAGGACTGTGAATGGAGATGAGACATGAGGATGTGCTCACTTATTCTATCTTGGAAATAATTCTGACAAGCTTGATTACTTACTTTCCCAGGACATAGCAGCTTAGAAGCAGCAAATAAGAAGGCTGTATGGGATGGATGGGAGTGAGCATGGGGGAGAAGATTTAGAAGCAAGAACAATCAACAGCAGCAAGAATTGATGAATTAATAATGAGGAGGAGAGACACAGAAAACTATAAAAAGCAGATTGAAGAATTCAAAAAGCCTAGCTAGCAGTCTGGGGTCTCCCACTGTTGGGATCGGCACTTGAGGGCTTCACTGTCCTATAATCCAGAACTAAACTGATTCTTTTAAAAAAAAATTTTTTTTGATTCCTAGAGAGTAGGGAATGTTTTATTTATTTATTGTATTTCATTCCTAGTATCACCACAATGCTTATCACATAGTAGGCACTGAGGAAATGTTTATTGATTGATTTTTTTAGTGTTTTTTTTAATTAAAGCTTTTTACTTTCAAAATACATACACAGATAATTTTCAACATTCACCCTTACAAAATCCTGTGTTCTAAATTTTTTCCCTCCCTTTCCCTTCCCCACACCCGAGATGGCAAGTAATCCAATATATGTTAAACATATGCAATTCTTCTATACATATTTCCACAAATATAATGCTGCAAAAGAAAAATCAGATCAAAAAGGAAAAAAATGAGAAAGAAAACAAAATGCAAGCAAACAACAAAAAGCGTGAATATTCTATGTTGTGCTCCACACTCAGTTCCCACAGTCCTCTCTCTGCGTGTAGATGGCTCTCTTCATCACTGAACAATTGGAACTGATTTGAAACATCTCATTGTTGAAGAGAGCCATGTCCATCAGAATTGATCATCATATAGTACTGTTGTTGCCGTGTATAATGATCTCCTGGTTCTGCTCACTTCGCTCAGAATCAGTTCATGCAAGTCTCTCCAGGCCTCTCTGAAATCATCCTGCTGGTCATTTCTTACAGAACAATAATATTCCATAACATTCATTCAGCCATTCTCCAACTGATGGGCATCCATTCAGTTTCCAGTTTCTTGCCACTACAAAAAGGGATGCCACAAAAATTTCTGCATATATATATATATATATATATATATATATATAAAATTTCTGCATGTGTGGGTCCCTTTCCCTCTTTTATGAGCTCTTTCAGATACAAACCCATAAATTAATACTCTTAATGATGATCTTGAATCAACAAGAAAAGATTAAGAAGTCTCTTCCCAGAGGGCCTATAGTTTGTCAAGATGAGTACTGTGAAATAAGATTAGAAAGGTAGAATGAGGGAGATTATAAAGAGCTTTAAAAACCAATCTGAGGCAGTAAGGAGCCACTGAAAATTATTGAGCTGGGGAGGGAAATGGTCAGATTTATATTATAACAATATCATTTCTGCATTTGAACAAAGAGTGGTTTGGAGAAGAGAGAAAGTAGATTCAGGGAGATAAGTTAGGAGTCAGTAACAATAGTCCAAGCAAAGCCACAGGCTGATTTAAATCACTGAATCCAACCCCCTTTTTTATAAATGTGTAAACTGAGGCATAGAAAGGTTCACTAACTTGTTGGAGTCATGCACCTAGCATGTGAATCTAGGTCTTCTGGACGATGAGTTCTAGTGCCTTGTCCTTTGTGGTCCTTCTGCCTCTCCACAGGAGATGGTGAGGGAGCTAGAGCTGGGGATCTGGAGCTAAGTGACTGGCTAGATAAATGAATTTGAGAGCCATGGAGGGTAGAATCAACAAGACTTAGTTTATATGGAGGCTGAAGAAGAAGGAAATATTTGGAGGCTGTAAACCTGAGTTTGCCTCAAATTTGCCTCAAATTCCCTCATCATGTAATAGTATGCATAATATTGTGTGCTAATGTCTTATGGCCTCTTCTAGACTCCCTGAGGGCAGGGATTGTGTTCTAACTCACCTCTGTGAGACAGTACCTACACTCTAGGTACTGTTCAACATGTCTTTAGAATTAAACTGACTTGAATCTCTTCAGGGGCACATTTGTGGAAATATCCTTTGAATAATGTCTGAATTCCAGAGCAGGTGGATGGAGCTTGGATGGATTTCAGAAATGAAGGATGTGTGGATGGCTGGGGTCAGGTCTGTCAATAAACATTTATTAAGCACCTACTATGTGCCAGGTCCTGCGTAAGCACTAGGATATAAAAAGGGGCAAAAGACAATTCCTACACTCAGAGAGAGTAAGACTAGGGGCCAGATTAGGAAGGGCTGTGAACACTAACCAGAAGGTTTTATGTTTCATCCAGAATGCCATAGGGAGCCACTGGAGTTTATAGAGGGGAAGGGATGATACCTGGGCTTTTAGGAAAGTCAGTTTGGTGGCTGGGTGGAGAAAGGACTGGATTGAAGCAGGCAGGCCCACCAGCGGGTTAGTGCAATAATCCAGGTGCCAGGTGATGAGGGCTTGCTCCAGAGCGGTTGGGGGTGAGAGAAGAAAAGGGGGTGCATTTGAGAGATGAAATCAGCAGAGGTAAAACTGACAGGCCGTGGCAACAACTTGGATATGGGGGTGAGAATGAGAAGTGTGGGTGACTCCCAGGTGGCAGACTGGGGGCCCGAGAGGATAGTGTTGCCCTCTAAAGTCATAGGTAAGGCAGTGGGGAGAAGATGGGACAGAAAAGGAGACAGAAGGAGAAGTCAGGTTGGAGGCACAGTCCAATAGCCAGAGAGATAGGGGAGCCATTCCCACCCTTCTTTCTCTTTCCCCATCCCTTTCTCTTGCTCTCTCTCCTTTTTTTGCTCTATAATTCATCGCTCCTTTTGCTGGACTGCCTCCTTTTTGGATTCCCTCTTTCCATATTTTGGGGCAGGGCAGGGTTCGCCTGCATGGGGCCCAGATTTCTTCTGGAATGTATGTGGCTCCTGACAAACAGCCTTTTTCACCCCCCATCTTAATCTCTCTGGTATTGATCATAATAGACTCCCTCTACCCACCTGCCTCTCATTCTGTGGCCTAAAACCAACCTCTCTAGAGATAGGGAAGGGTAAGTGATGCTGAAACTAGGTTAGGGCCTGAAATAGAGTTCTGATGGCCTTGACACCATTTGCTTGTAATCTCTTTAACGATGGAAACTGCCATTTTAAGTGTAGAGCTAAGACCACAGCACCCTGTGCACATGGATGTTTATTGACCACAGCTCTAAAACATTAGCTCTCTCACCTTTAAAATCTCATAAATATTATGTGAAAAAGCATAAGGAATTTTTTGGTAGTGCAGTCCTGTTACAAGGAATCCAGCAGTTGTTGATTATAAAGCAAATCTGCTTATGATTTTGTTTATAATTGCCATATCATTAAAAATCAGAAGCAGCACAGCACTCAATTTTATCACTTACTGGTAATCTCTATAACCTCTCTATAATCCCTCCTCTCTAGGCCTCAGTTTCCCCATACATAACATGTGCTTTTGCTACTCACTCCACTTAATACAGTCATTCTGAAAATCAAATAAGACAATATGATCAATCAATAGACATTTCTTAAGCACCTACTGTGTGTCAAGCACTGAGATACTGGAATAAAAAAAATTAGGTTTTGCCTTTGAATAGCTTACATTTCTTTCAAGGAAGACAATATATCCACATGTAGGTTCATCCAAAATCAATACAGTTTGGGCTTTTTTTGTATACAATAGAGGTTAAGGGATTTGCACAGGGTCACACAGTAGTCTAAGGCCAGATTTGAAGTTAGGTCCTCCTGGCTCCAAAGCTGGTACTCTACCCACCACACCACCTAAATACAGTTTTAATAGCTTAGAATTGCACTGATACTTTTGAGCCACTTTGATAAGGTAATCTGGAGGGATGCCTTGGAGGGACCATGAAAAGTCTCATGTAGGAAGATGAATTTGAGCTGAGCTTTGAGATAACTAAGGGATTCCAGGCCTTGGGGCCTGGAATGGAGGCATCTGGGGTGGAAGGGGCAAGATGGCCTGCTTGTCCCAATGAGAAAGAGAAAGATGGAGAAGTGTCCTGGCAAAGGTGGGTAGGACCAGGTGGTTCTAACTTAAAGGGGCTGTAAAAGCCCCTGACCTTGCTTTGTCCTTCCCGAAGCCTTCGGACCCTTCTTGTTCTTCTTTCCAAAGTTCTCTCAGACAGTTGTTTTTGTTTGTTTGTTTGTTTTTAGGGGATTGTGGTGGCTTCTGGCCAGCTGAATCAGGTTAGGCTGGGCCTCTCTGGAAAACTACTGCTGGTGTTTCCCTGGGTACCTGTAACTTCCCTTGGGCTTCTAGGCAGCCCAAAGGGAGCAGAGGTGTTTGTGAGATGGAATGCTGCTTCTTCCTCTGACACTCTGCGAATGTGAGTGTGTGTGTGTGTGTGTGTGTGTATAAGAGTGTGAGTGTGTGTGAGTGTATGTGTGAGTGTGTGTGAGTGTAAATTTGTGTAGTTGTGTGTGTAAGTGTAGGAATGTGAGTGTGTAGGAGTGTATTGTGAGTGTGTATGTGTGTGTGAGAGAATGTGAATGTATGTGTGCAAGTGTGAGTGTGTGTATGTTTGTGTGTATATGTGTGTGTATGTGTGTTTTTTGTGTGTGAGTGTGTTTGTGTGTGAGTGTGTATGTGTGTGTGAGTGTATGTGTATAAGAATGTGAGTGTATTTGTGTGTTTGTGTGTGTGTATTTGTGAGTGTGTGTATGTTTGTGTGTGTATTTGTG
>JAJPUD010030222.1:0-13318 GCA_023553655.1 Myrmecobius fasciatus
GCTGCTTTATAATATAGTTTTAGATCTGGTACAGCAAGTCCACCATCGTCAGCCTTTTTTTTCATTAATCCCCTTGAAATTCTTGACCTTTTGTTCTTCCAAATGAACTTTGGTACTATTTTTTCTAGGTCTGTAAAATAATTTCTTAGGAGTTTGATTGGTTTGGTGCTGAATAAGTAAATTAGTTTGGGTAGTATTATCATTTTTATTATATTCGCTCGGCCTACCCATGAGCACTTAATATTTTTCAATTGACTAGGTCTGATTTTATTTGTGTGGAAAGTGTTTTGTAGTTTAGTTCGTATAGTTTCTGACATTTTCTTGGCAGATAGATTACCAAATATTTTATGCTATCATCCGTTATTCTGAATGGAATTTCTTTTTCTATCTCTTGCTGCTGAACTTTGTTGGTAATATAAAAAAATGCTGACAATTTATGTGGATTTATTTTGAATCCTGCAACTTTACTAAAGTTGTGAATTGTTTCTAGTAGTTTTTTAGTTGAGTCTCTAGGGTTGTCTAAGTATACCATCATGTCATCTTCAAATAGTGACAATTTGGTTTCTTCATTACCTACTCTAATTACTTTTATCTCTTTTTCTTCTCTTATTGCCAAAGCTAACATTTTTAATACAATATTAAATAGTAATGGTGACAGTGGGCAGGCTTGTTTCACTCTTGATCTTATTGGGAATAGTTCTAGTTTGACTCCATTACATATGTCGCTTGCTGATGGTTTTAAGTAGATGATACTAATCATTTTGAGGAATATCCCATTTATTTCTATACTCTCTAGTGTTTTTAATAGGAATGGGTTTTGGATTTTATCAAATGCTTTTTCTGCATCTATGGAAATAATCATATGGTTTTTGTTAGTTTGGTTATTAATATAATTGATTATGCTAATAGTTTTCCTGATACTGAACCAGCCCTGCATTCCTGATATAAATCCTACTTGGTCAAGATGTATTATCATGGAGATAAGATTTTAGCAATAAGATCACAGAAAGTTATTTAAATTTTCTTCCTCAGACAATTTCAGAGGGGCTTGGAGAGACTTGCATGAACTGATGCTGAGTGAAATGAGCAGAGCCAGGAGATCATTATACATGGCAACAACAGTACTATATGAAGATCAATTCTGATGGACATGGCTCTCTTCAACAATGAAATGTTTCAAACCACCTCCAGTTGTTCACTGAAGAAAGCCATATACACCCAGAGAAAGGGATGTGAAATGTGGACCACAACATAACATTCTCATAGTCCTTGATTGATATTTGCAAACATTGTGTTTCCTTTATCTGATATATCTTTTGTGTAGATAAGATTTTTCTTGCACAACAATGATAAGTTTGGAAATATGTATACATATATTCGATTTGCCAATATTTGAACATAATTAACATGTAGTGGATATCCTGCCATCTAGGGGAGGGGTGGGGAGTTGGGGGGGAAAATTTGTAACAGAAAAGCTATGTAAGGGTTAATGTTGAAGAAGTACCTACACATATGTTATGCAATTAAAATAATAAAAATAAAATAAAATTTTTGCATCAATATTAATTAGGGAAATTGGTCTATAGTTTTCATTCTCCGTTTTCACCCTACCTGGTTTAGGTATCACACCCTAGCGGTCTTATAGAAGGAATTTGGTAGTATACCTTCTGTCCCTATTTTTCAAATAGTTTGTATAGTATTGGAATTAATTGTTCTTTGAATGTTTGGTAGAATTCACATATAAAGCCATCTGGACCTGGAGATTTTTTCTTAGGGAGTTGATTAATAGCTTGTTCTATTTCTTTTTCTAAAATGGGGCTATATAAATAATTTATTTCCTCTTCTCTTAACCTGGGAAATCTATATTTTTGTAGATATTCCTCCATTTCATTTAGATTATCAAATTTATTGCCATAAAGTTGGGCAAAGAAACTCCTAATTATTACTCTAATTTCCTCTTCATTGGAGGAAAGTTCTCCCTTATCATTTTTGAGACTAACAATTTGATTTTCCTCTTTCATTTTTCTGATCAAATTAACTAAAAGCTTATCTATTTTGTTGTTTTTTTCATAAAACCAACTCTTAGTTTTATTTATTATTTCAATTGTTTTCTTATTTTCAATTTTATTAATCTCACCTTTTATTTTCAGAATTTCCAATATGGTATTTAATTGAGGGTTTTTAATTTGTTCTTTTTCTAGTTTTTTTAATTGTAACCCTAATTCATTGATCTTCTCTTTCTCCATTTTATGTAAATAAACATCGAGAGATATAAAGTTACCCCTTATAACCGCTTTGGCTGTATACCACAAATTTTGGTATGTTGTCTCATTATTGTAGTTCTCCTGGATGAAATTATCGATTGTGTCTATAATTTGCTCTTTCACCCATTCATTCTTCAGGATTAGATTATTTAATTTCCAATTAACTTTTCTTCTGTTTTCTCCTGGTTTTATATTACATGTGAGTTTTATTGCATCATGATCTGAAAAGGATACATTTACTATTTCTGCTTTTCTGCATTTGATTTTGAGGTTTTTATGCCCTAACACATGATCAATTTTCATATAAGTTCCATGAACCCCTGAGAAAAAAGTATACTCCCTTCTATCACCATTCAATTTCCCCCAGAGATCTGTCATACATAACTTTTCTAACATTTTATTTATCTCCCTAACTTCTTTCTTATTTATTTTGTGGTTTTATTTATCTAATTCTGAGAGAGCAAGGTTGAGATCCCCCACTAGTATAGTTGTACTATTTCTCCTTGCATCTCTGTTAGTTTTTCTCTAGGAATTTGGATGCTATACCACTTGGTGCATATATGTTTAGTATTGATACTGCTTCATTGTCTATGGTACCCTTTAGTAAAATCTAGTTTCCTTCCTTATCTCTTTTAATTAGATCTATTTTTGCATTTACTTGATCTGAGATAAGGATTGCTACCCCTGCTTTTTTTGTCCACTTGAAGCATAAAAGATTCTGCTCCAGCCCTTTACCTTCACTCTGTATGTATCTCTATGTTTTAGTTGTGTTTCTTGTAAACAACATATTGTAGGATTCTGGCTTTTAATCCAGTCCGCTATCCGTTTCCGTTTTATGGGAGAGTTCATCCCATTCACATTCACAGTTAAAATGACTATATCTATATTTCCTGCCATCTTATTTACTCAAAGTTATATTTTTCTCTTCCCTTTCCCCTTACTCCCCTACCCCCTCCCTAGTATTTTGTTTTTGATGACCACCTCCCTCTATCAGTCCTCCCCCCTTTAGAACCCTCCTTCTTTTTTACACCTTTCCCCTAATCCTTCTTTTAATTTATTCCTTTCTTTCCTCCTTTCCCTCCTACTTCCCTATACAGAGGGCCAAGTTTTTCCCTGAAATCAAATGCATCTGATATACTCTTTTAGAGCCCAATCTAATGAGAGTAAGAATAATCATCACCCTCCATTCTTTCCCTCAATTATATTAGACTTTCTATATCTCTTCATGAGACTTTGCCTTATTTTACCTCCTTTTTATTTTTACTTTATTTTACCTCCTTTCCCCTCCCCCCCTTTTTTACATTATGATATACCTTCCACCTCTAATTTATTTTGGATTATTATCAAAGTAAAATCAAATTATACCCCCATCCTTTAAGGATACCCCTAGTAGAGATATAGTTCTCGAGAGTTCTTTCCTTTTTACCTTTTTACACTTCTCTTGACTTCTGTGTTTGTAGATCAAATTTTTGTGCAGATCTGGTCTTTTCATTAGAAATAGGTGAAATTCTCCTGTATCATTGAATGACCATCTTCTTCCCTGGAAGATGATGGTCATTCTAGCTGGATAGCTTATTCTTGGCTGTAATCCAAGTTCTTTTGCCTTTTGGAATATCTGATATCAGGCCCTTCAATCCTTCACTGTAGAAGCTGACAGATCCTGTGTAATTCTAATGACAGTTCCTTGGTATTTGAACTGTTTTTTTTTTTTTTCTAGCAGCTTGTAATATCTTTTCCTTGGTGCGATATTCCTGAAATTTGGCCACGATATTCCTTGGGGTTTTAATTTTGTAGTCTCTTTCAGGAGGTGATCGGTGAATTCTTTCAATGCCAACTTTGCCTTCTGATTCTAAAACATCAGGGAAATTCTCTTTCATGATTTCCTGGAAGATAGCATCAAGGTTCTTTTTTTCATCGTGACTTACAGGGAGTCCAGTAATTCTTAGATTGTCTCTCCTGGATCTGTTTTCGAAGTCAGTTGTTTTTTCTCGGAGATATTTCATATCTTCTTCTATTTTTTTCATTTTTTTGTTTTGTTTGACTGATTCTTGAAGTCTTATTGAGTCATTCATTTCAATTTGTTTAATTTTAATTTTTAAGGTATTATTTCCTTCAGCTATCTTTTTTAGCTCCGTTTGTAACTGGCCAATTGAATTTTTTGGTTCATTGCATTCTTTTTCCATTTTGCCAATTTTATTTTTCAGTGAATTATTGTCTTTTTCCAATTCACTAATTTTGTTTTTCAGTAAATTGTTATCTTTTTCCAATTCACTATTTTTGTTTTCCAGTTAGTTGGCGACTTTTTCCAATTCACCAGACTTATTTTCCAGTTTGTCACATCTCTGTTGCAGGGCGATATTTCCTTCTTGCACTGCTCTCAATTTATTTCCCCAATCTTCTTCTAGCTCTCTTTTGAGATTCTTTATGCAATCTTCCAGGTAAGCCTTCTGAAAGGGAGACCAGCTTAAGTCCACCTTTGTGGCTTTATCTGGGATTGTTTTCAGAATCTCAGAATCTGGGGACTTCTCTAGTTTCTCTCTGTAAAAGCTGTCTATGCTGAGAGCTCTCTTCTTCTTGCTCATGATTTTCAGCTGAGGTATCAGTCACCAGCAGGGAGTTCTGCAGCAGCAGCAATTTCAATTTGCCCTGGGGAAATTTGCCAAGTTGACTTCCGGTCTGGGGATGATCTCGCCAGATCTGTACTAGGACCACACTTTCAGGTGCTCTCAATCCACCCTTTATCAAAGGTAGATCTGCCAAAGAACCTGCCCGCAAGCAGAGCAAAGTGGCCCAAGCATCTCCCAGCGACTTCCTGGCAGCCCAAAATCTTCTGGTCCTTCCCAGCCCCGGACTTGCACCCCAGCTGCACACTGGCATCTGAGCACTGGGAACTGCTCGATCCCCTGCCCGTCTAAAACTGACCTTGGAAGTTCTTTCAAAGTAGATATTTGATAGAAGTTCATTGTAGTCCAAGTGTTTGGTGGAGCCCTCACTCCAGAACCAATTCGGAGGCTCAATATGTCTGGGTCTGTGGGAAGGTCTCAGGAGCTCACAGAGGATGCTGTCTGCAGTTCGCCATCTTGGCTCCGCCCCCCAGTTATTGACTGTTTTGTCCTGTGATCCTATCCTATTCCACTGATCGACTATTTTGTTTCTTAGTAACAAATGGTTTTGATCATCATTGATTTATAATATAGATTTATATCTGGTACAGCTAGGCCACGTTCATGAGCATTTTTTTTCTATTAATTCCCTTGAAATTCTTGACCTTTTGTTCTTCCAGAAGAACTTTGTTACTCTTTTTGTGAGTTGTGTAAAATAATTTCTTGGGAGTTTGATTGGTATGGCACTAAATAAGTAGATTAATTTAGGTAGTATGGTCATTTTTATTATATTCACTTGGTCTACTTGTGAGCACTACATATTTTTCCAACTGATTAGATCTGACTTTATTTGTGTGGAAAGTGTTTTGTAGTTTAGTTCATATAGTTACTGACTTTCCCTTGGCAGATAGATTCCCAAATATTTTATATTATCGACAGTTATTTTCAATGGAATTTTTTTCCATCTCTTGCTGCTCAACTTTGGTGGTAATGTATAAAAATGCTGATGATTTATTTGGATTTATTTTGTATCCTGCAATTTTGCTAAAGTTGTGAATTGTTTCTAGTAGTTTTTTAGTTGCGTCTCTAGGGTTCTCTAAGTATACCATCATATCCTCTGAGAAGAGTGATAATTTGGTTTCCTCATGACCTACTCTAATTACTTTTATCTCTTTTTCTTCTCTTACTGCCAAAGCTAACATTTCTTTTTTTTTTAATTTAATTTAATTTGCAAATCATATGCATGGGTAATTCTTCAACATTAACCCTTACATAGCTTTCTGTTACAGATTTTTCCCCCCAACTCACCACCCCTCCCCACGATGGCAGGATATCTAGTACGTGTTAATTTTCTTAAAATATTTGGCAAATCGAATATATGTATACAGATTTCCAAACTTATCATTGTTGTGCAAGAAAAATCCTATCTACACAAAAGACATATCAGATAAAGGAAACACAATGTAAGCAAACATCAATCAAGAGAATGAGAATTTTATGTTGTGGTCCACATTTCACATCCCTCTCTCTATGGCTTTCTTCACTGAACAATTGGAAGTGGTTTGAGACATTTCATTGTTGAAGAGAGCCATGTCCATCAGAACTGATCATTATATAGTATTGTTGTTGCCGTGTATAATGATCTCCTGGTTCTGCTCATTTCACTCAGCATCAGTTCATGCAAGTCTCTCCAGGCCTCTGAATCGTCCTGCTGGTTGTTTCTTACAGAATAATAATATTCCATAATATTCATATACCATAATTTGTTCAGCCATTCTCCAATTGAAGGGCATCCATTCAGTTTCCAGTTTCTAGCCACTACAAAAAGAGCTGCCACAAACATTCTTGCACATGTGGGGCCCTTTCCTTCCTTTATGATTTCTTTGGGATATAAGCCCAATAGAAACACTGCTGGGTCAAAGGGCATGCAGAGTTCTTCTTTGGACATAAAATTATTCCATCTCCATAGGTCTGAGAGGTAAACTATATTACGTTCCTCTAATTTACTTAGAGTATCACTCTTTATATCCAGATCATGAATCCGTTTAGATCTTATCTTGGTATGTGGTGTTAGATGTGGGTCAAGCCCTAATTTCTTCCACACTAGTTTCCAATTTTCCCAGCAGTTTTTGTCAAATAGTGAGTACTTATCCTAGAAGCTGGGGTCTTTGGGTTTATCAAAGACTAAATTGGTATAGTTATTGCCTAGTTTGTCCTGTGATCCTATCCTATGCCACTGATCAACTGCTCTATTTCTCAGCCAGTACCAAATGATTTTGATGACAGCTGCTTTATAATATAGTTTTAGATCTGGTGCAGCAAGGCCACCTTCATCAGCCTTTTTTTTCATTAATTCTCTTGAAACTCTTGACCTTTTGTTCTTCCAAATGAATTTCACAAAGCTGACATTTCTAATACAATATTAAATAGTAATGGTGACAGTGGGCAGCCTTGTTTCACTCCTGGTCTTATTGGAAAAAGTTCTAGTTTGACTCCATTTCATATTATTCTTGGTGATGGTTTAAAATAGATGTTACTGATCATTTGTAGGAAAAGCCCATTTATTACTGTACTCACTAGTGTTTTTAATCTGAATGGGTGTTAGATTTTATCAAATGCTTTTTCTTCATCAGTTGAGCTAATCATATGATTTTTAAAAAATTGGTTATTAATATAAATGATTATGCTGATAGTTTTCCTAATATTGAATTAGCCCTGCGTTACTGTTGTAAATCCTACTTGGTCATAGTGTATTATTCTGGGGATGACTTTCTGTAATCTCATTGCTAATGTTCCATTTAAGATTTTTGCATCAATATTCATTAGGGAAATTGGTCTATAGTTTTCTTTCTCTTTTCACCCTAACTGGTTTAGCCATCAGCACCATATCTGTATCATAGAAAGAATTTGGTAGTACACCTTCTGTCCCTATAATTTCAAAAAGTTTATATAGTATTGGAATTAATTTTTCTTTGAATGTTTAGTAGAATTCACATGTCAATCCATCTGGCCCTGGAAATTTTTTCTTAGGGACTTGATTAATAGCTTGTTCTATTTCTTTTTCTAATATGGGGCTATTTAAATAAATTATTTCCTCTTCTTTGAACCTGGCCAGTCTATATTTTTGTAGATGTTTCTCCATTTCATTTAGATTATCAAATTTATTGGCATTAAGTTGGGCAAAGTAACTCCTAATTATTGCTCTAATTTCCTCTTCATTGGTGGAAAGTTCTCACTTTTCAGTTTTGAGACTAACAATTTGATTTCCCACTTTCCTTTTTCTAATCAAATTAACTAAAGGCTAATCTATTTTGTTGGGTTTTTTTCATAAAACCAACTCTTAGTTTTATTTATTAATTCAATAGTTTTCTTATTTTCAATTTTATTAATCTCCCCTTTTATTTTCAGAATTTCCCATTTGGTATTTAATTTAGCCACATACTGAGAAGATGGAACTCATTGGCAAAGACCCTGATGCTGGGAAAGGATGAAGGCAAAAGGGAGAAGGGGCAGAAGATGAGAAGGTTGGGTCCAAGGGGCCACAAAGAGTTGGACATGACTGAAGGATAACAACAAAAATAAAGAGGCTGATCGGTAGAATAGATTAGTTACACATATACAGAAGCAAATCAGAGTAGTTATTAAGAGTGTAAAATAAACCCAGGGATCATAGCCATTCCAGCATTAACAACATTTCAAAAAGCTACTTGGAAAATGGTCTGCCAGAAACTAGGTGAAGAACGTCTCACAATACATACCAAATAAGCATCAAATTGGAATATGATATATACATAAAGAATGACAACATTAAGGGAAAGAGGAGTGTTGAAGAAATTACCTCATATATATGGAGAGGGAGGATTTCAGGGTTAGACAAGAGATGGAGGGAGTCACAGGAAGTAAAATGGACAATGTTGATCACCTAAAATTAAGGTGATCTTTGGAAGAGTGAGGGAGTAGGAGACAGTAAAACCATGATGATATAAAACACCAAAGATGACAGTGAAACTTTTTAAAGGAAACTGTGAGCCCTTAAAGGAGGAAGAAGAGAAGCAAATGGTTTTAAACAAATAAATATGATGAATAGGATATTTTAGGTCCTTATAACTAAGAATCACATGATAGCCATACTGGGTTCAATCCAAGATGCAGATCTGTTATTAGCACACTTTTGCCCAGTAACATTTTTCGCCATTTCCCAGGCTGTGAATTCACCTGCATTGAAGGGACAGACAAGTTTTCTCCAAAAGGATTGTCATTACCATGAGCATAATTAAAGACTATAAGGGCCTTCACATTTAAAGCATTTAATAGAATTTTTTTTTAGAAAAAGACTGGAACATTAATTGCAGGATAAAGGTTGGCTGACAGATTATTTGAGTTAATTACTAGGAAATGTGGAAATCCATTCCCTTAAAGGTCTAAACAAGTTTAACCTGACCTTTATATAACACAAGGTATTTGAAGATCCCTAGAAAACATGCAGTCTATACTACTATCATCATGGTGACAGAGTCAGCTTGATTTGCCTCTCATCTGCCAAGGCTTCTGGAAATTTGCCTATTTGGGATCAGAGAGGCAGGGGAGCACATCAGGGCTCAGCACCTGAGGCAATCCTCTCCCCAGGGACTCTGGCTGAGTGGCTGACTTTCCTCAGGTGCAGAGATTTTGCTCTGAAAGGAAGCACATCCACCCTCCCCCGGCCCATGTGGAGACTGAGACTGAAAACAGAATCCTAGAAAAGAGGTCGTCTCCTTTCCTTCTAACAGAAATGAGGCATCTTGTTGGTGGTCCCTCAGCTGCGACCTGTCTGCCCTCCATCTCCATCCCAAACCCAAACAAGGATCCTGAACGTGAAGGAAAGGAGACTTGGTGGAGGAGGATGGGCCCCTGGCGAGGTTTGCAGACTGCTCTGACTAGGGCTTGCTCATCTGCACAAGGCACTTACCTTTCCTGGGACTTAGTTCCTCCTGTTTGAAGTTGCAGGCTGGGGAGGAGAGGGAGACTCTATGTCCTCAAAGCATCCTTCCCATTCTGAATGTAGAGTCCAGTGGGAGAACCCCAGACTGTGTCAGCAGTGGGACTGGAACCTGGATCTTGCCTCCATGAAATCCATTCCCACCCAGTGCCTCTCTGGGCAAGGAAAGGGCTGCGCAAGCCAAAGATCAGATAGAGGGGAAGGTCCCAGCCTGGGGGAGATCTTCCCTTGGACCCCTCAGCCCAGTCCCCTTGCTGGCTGCTACACTCTTGCTGCAAGTCCATTTTGTAACAGAAAGCTTTGTAAGGGTCGATGTTAAAGAATTACCCATACATATGTTTTGCAAATAAAAGGCTTGAATAAAGAAAAATAAATAATTATAATTCTTTTTTAAAGATTTGTTAAACTTTTTCATTAACTGTTATTGCATCAGCATGAGAGAAGTAATAATAACTGTATCTAGGCCTGCTGATATGTGAAGCCTGAGGTCTGGTATAGGAACACTTGTGATTCTAATTTGATATTATTTCATATTATACAGATATAGTATAATATATATTATTTGTGATAATTTAAGTGTTGTTTTGTTTTAATAAAAATGATTCTTTGTTAAAGACCTGTTAAACCCTTTCATTAACTGTTATTGCACCAACAAGAGAGAAATAACATCCCAAGTGATTTCCATGAGTCACTTTTTGGTTTCCTGACTCCAGTGGAAGAGGAAAGAGGGGAGCTGAGGTTGCCACCATGCCCCTTCCTCTCTTTGGTGAATTCCATGTGTCTGTTACCTGAATTTCAGGCTCAGGAGGGAAGAGGAGAGGCAGGTGCCCTTCCTCATTCTCCATGGGTCTCCTCTGGGAGTTTTGTGAGTCTCCTGCTTGATCTTCATGTGTCCTTTGCCTGATCTCCCATCTCTCCTGAGTGAAAAGAAGAGGGGCAGGTGCTTTTCCTTCCTCCTCTTCTGGAGTCTTCTTTCTTCTCTGCAGGAAAGTAGAGAGAAGGGAGAAAGAAGCAGCAGAAGCCCCATTGTCCTCCACATCTGTCCTACCTGAAGTCTACGAATCTGTTGTCTGGTCCCCAGCCTCTGGATAGAAGAGGAGAGGTGGGAGCCTTCCCTTGTCCTTTGCCTGCATCCTTCCTGAACTCTATTAGTCTCCTTTCTGGTCTCTCAAATCCATTGGGAGTGAGAAAAGATGGGTCCCTTCCTTTATGCTCTACATATCTCCTGCCTGATATCTAGCTTCCTGTTTTTTTTTTTTATTAAAGCTTTTTATTTGCAAAACACATGCATGGGTAATTCTTCAACATTGACCCTTATAAAGCTTTCTGTTACAAATTTCCCCCCTATTTCCCCTAGATGGCAGGAAGTACACTGCATGTTGATATATATATATATATATACATACATATATATATATATATATATATATTCCCACACTTATCTTGTTGTGCAAGAAAAATCATACCTACAAGAAAAAGAAATTGGAGAAAAGAAACCCAATGCAAGCATACATCGACAGAGAGCATGAAAATATTATGCTGTGGTCCACATCTCACATCCTTCTCTTTGGGTGTATATGGCTTGCTTTACTGAACAATTGGAATTAGTTTGAATCACCTCATTGTTGAAGAGAGCCATGTCCATCAGAATTGATCATCAGATATTATTGTTGTTGCTGTGTATAATGATCTCCTGGTTCTGCTCCTTTCACTCAGCATCAGTTCATGCAAGTCTCTGCAGGCCTCTCTGAAATCATCCTGCTGGTTGTGTCTTACACAGCAATAATAGTCCATAACATTCATATACCATAATTTATTCAGCCACTCTCCAATTGATGGGCATCCATTCAGTTTCCAGTTTCTAGCCACTACAAAAAGGGCTGCAACAAACATTCTTGCACATGTGGAGCCCTTTCCCTCCTCTAAGATCTCTTTGGGATATAAGCCCAATAGAAACACTGCTGGGTCAAAGGGTATGCACAGTTTGATAACTTTTTCAGCATAGCTCCAAATTGCTCTCTAGAATGGGTGGATCCATTCACAGTTCCACCAACAATGTATCAGTGTCCCAGTTTTCCCACATCCCCACCAACATTCATCATTATCTTTTCCTGTCATTTTAGTCAATCTGACAGGTGTGTAGTGGTACCTCAGAGTTGTCCTAATTTGCATTTCTCTGATCAAGAGTAATATGGAATACCTTTTCATATGACTGGAAATGGTTTTAATTTCATCATCTGAAAATTGTCTTCATATCCTTTGACCATCTATGGATTGGAGAGTGGCTCTCTCATTTCTCTGTGTTTGTCTCTTTCTGTATCAGTGTCTTTATCTTTGTCCCTGCCTGTTTCTCTGCCTTTCTTCTCTCTTTGCCTCTCTTTCTCTCTCTGTCTTTTTCTCTCTGTGTATCTGTCTATCTTTTGTCTGTCTATGTGTATGTCTGTCTATCTTCTTTATGTGTGTGTATGTGTCTGTCTCTCTGTGTACTGTCTCTCTGTCTGTTTCTTTCTCTCTGTTTTTGTCTGCATCTGTCTCTGTATCTCTCTGCCTCTGTCCCTCTATGTCTTCTGTTTCAGTCTTTGTCTCTGTGTCTTTGTCTCTGTTTGTATGTCTGTCAGTTTCTCTTTCGGGTTGTCTCTGTGTCTCCCTCTATCTCTATGTTTCTGTGTGTGTGTGTCTCTCTGTCTCTGTCTCTCTCTCTCTCTTTCCTCTCTATTTTTCCCTGTCCTCTCTTTGTCTCTGTCTCTCTCCTCTCTCTGTGAGGCAGCAGGTTCTCATGGACACAACCTATCCTTGGACTCAGGAAGACTTGGGTTCCAATTCTTCCTCAGATTTTCCCAGCTTCATGATCTCAGGGAAATCTCTGCATCTCCCTTGGTCTCTATCCAATGAAGGATTTGGTCTCATGGTCTCTAGTGTTTCCTCTAGGGCTAAGTCTGTTGCTCAGAGACCCACTGAGTCACAATGAAGACCCTAAGGGATGACTGGGAGAGAGGGAAATGAGGCAGGAGGTGTAGACTGCACATAGGAACAGTTTTGCAGAGACTGAAAGGGAAGGGGAACAGCTTTGTTGAGGATGGAGAGTTGGGACAGAGATGGAGAACACGGTCCATTTTTCAGAATACTGCCATTGGAGGGAGAGGAGCTGGATTCAAATCTCAGTTGGAGTAAATACACTGACTCCAGCAGTTGCCTCACTTAATGCAATATGAGCACTTATGAAAATGATCAGCTGTTTTCCTTGTATTTATTTCTTCTGAGCTTTGCTCTTGTGGATTGGCAACAGGCCCCTCCTGGACTGAAATCCGCTCCGTGCTGTCTCTGCTTCCATGGAAGAAAACCATGTGTCCTTGGACATTTTCTAGGCAAAGAATAGAACAGGACACTGTATTGGGGGGGGAGACTTACTAGGAATCCCTGCCGACATCGGGGGGATACATCACTTCCCTTCTCTTCCAAAATCCAGCTTTTCT
>JAJPUD010030223.1:0-12371 GCA_023553655.1 Myrmecobius fasciatus
TATCCCTTTTCTACCTCTAATTTCTTTTTCAGTTTATCATATCATAAGATTCATAAAATCACAATAAACATATCATAATAATCATAAAATCACAGTAATCATATGATAATAATCATAAAATCACAGTAATCATATCATAATCATAATGTAATAATCAATTCATAAAATCAACCCTCATTCTATAAGTATCTATAACATAAATATAGTTCTCAAGAGTTATTTTTTCTTGTTACCTTTTTATGTTTCTCTTGTGTTCTGTGTTTGTAGATCAAATTTTTTGTTCAGTTCTGGTCTTTTCAGTAGAAATAGGTGAAATTCTCCTATATCATTGAAAGACCATCTTCTTCCCTGGAAGATAATGCTCATTCTAGCTGGGTAACTTATTCTTGGCTGTAATCCAAGTTCCTTTGCCCTTCGGAATATCTGATTCCAGGCCCTTCGATCCTTCAAAGTAGAAGCTGCTAGGTCCTGTGTGATCCTAATTGTAGCTCCCCGATATTTAAATTGTTTCTTTCTGGCTTCTTGTAATATCTTTTCCTTGGTATGATAGTTCTGGAATTTAGCCACGATATTTCTGGGGGACTTAATTTTTGGGTTTCTTTCAGGAGGTGATTGGTGGATTGTTTCAAGGAGTATTTTGCCTTTTGTCAATTATGATTTAGAGCATTTTTTTCACATGACAATAAATGGTTTTAAGGTTTTCATCTGAAAATTGGATAGTGACATTCTTTTAACCATCTTTGGCCACCCCAAAAAGTGGAACTTGTACTGTATGGAAAATAAATGAGTGTATCATCATTATCTAAAGCTTCAGAAGGGTATCTTCAGTGCATAGAGCACCAGCCCTGAAGTCAGGAGGACCTGAGTTCAAATTTGATCTCAGACACTTAACACTTCCTAGCTGTGTGACCTTGGGCAAGTCACTTAACCCCAATTGCCTCAGCAAAATAAATAAATAAATAAAGCTTCAGGTTGAGAATACGAAGAAATAGCACGTAAGCAGTTTCTAGGATTGGCAACCTGCCTAACACATAGGCATGACAAATTCAGCTCTAGAATTGAAGCAGTGACCTGAAAAGAGATTCTAATGCCTGGTTAACCCTAGACAGTTCTTTTATTTTCTCAGAACCTCACTGTCTCTATATGTCTTTGCTTTAGACTGATAGGGCACCAAGATAAATTGTACTAAACATGCTGTCTACTCCGTCTCCCTCATTTTGAATATAAAGAAGCTGAGGCTCAGTAACTGTCCAGAGTCACCTGAATGGATAGATTGGAGTTCAAAACTGGCCTCAGAAATTTGCTGGCTGTGTGAGCCCAGACAGGTCACAACCTCCATGTTAGCTTCCTCAACTTAAAAGAGGGATAATGTTGTAGCTATCTCCCTGGGGCTGTTGTGAGGATTAAATGAGATAATATTTGGAAAGAACTTAACACAGTGTCTGATATGTAGTAGGCACTTAATAAATTCTTGTTTCCTTCTGATTCATACAATATTGCCCATTTAGCAAGTGGGCAGACCCTGACTCTTTCCATTATAACTTGGAACCTCTCAAAGACCCTGATGTCATAGCTAGGTTGGATACAATACAGAGGTCTTAATGATTCTCTGAGAAGTGGTATTGAAGTTTGAATTACAGATTTATGATTAATTTTTTTAGCAAGTTATTCTAATTTTGTCTTAAGCAAAATGTGTAGCAATAGTTTTTGTTGCTTCAGTTCTAGTTTAAAAAGTGCATCATGATTTCTGTGAATACAATGGGAAAATTATTTTGACAATTACTCGTTCGTCATTAAATAAACATGCTATCACTTGTGGTTTCACCCAACCAGTAACAAGTAAGATGATTCCATTTCTTCCTAAATGAAACCTCTTTTCAAAATGAATAATAAAAAGAAGTGGTATCAAAGGGGAGATCTTAAGCAAGCTTAGCGGATAGAAAGGTAACGCCTTATATACCTGTCATAGGACCTTCTTGTGAAATGTTATTCTTTCTTTTGCTCTGGAGTTCCAGTAGGTATGTAGGGCGGTTGAATTCAGAGAGGGTTAACTCAGGGAAGTTTCTTTCTATGGAAGGCTTATTTCCTCCTTTTCTGGTTTATTAGTAACTATTCCAATTCCCATTATAAAAATGAAAGCTGACCAAACCAAAAAACCATAGGTAATATGACTCTACTTTCAATCAGTCCCCCCCAAATAGATGAATAAAGCTTCAATTCTAGAACCTAGATATTCAGGCATATTCAGTGATAAAAATAGCTTTGGGGCATATATTAAAGAATTTCATGTAATTCAGCCAGTTTGTTAAGTTTGTTTTGAAGAGTCGCAAAGCTTCTCTTTTTAGGATGATAGAACCAAGAATAGCACTAGATCTTAGAATCATAGATTTCTGTTAGAAATTTCATTCTATTAACTCTGTGATTTTAGACAAGTCACTTCTCTCTAATTTTCAGTTTCCTGATCACTTCCCACCATCCCCATTTTTTAGAAGAATCATCATCAACTTTCTTAAGCATACTATCTGCCTCCAGGGAAAGAACTGATACTGATTGAATACAGTGTGAAACATGCTATTTTTTCATTCTTTCATTATTTTACTTGAATTCTTGCACTAAATGACTAATATGGAAATGTTTTACATAATTGTGCACAAATAATCTATATCTGATTGCTTACTATTGTGGGGAGGAAGAAAGAGATAGATTTTATTTTATTTTTTCCTTTTTTATCAAAGCTTTTTATTTACAATACATTTTCATGGGTAATTTTTCAACATTGACCCTTGCAAAACTTTCTGTTCCAAATTTTTCCTTCCTTTCCCCCATCTCCTCCCCTAGATGGCAGGTAGTCCAATACATGTTAAATATGTTAAAAGGTATGATAAATCTAATATATGTATACAAATTTATACAGTTATCTTGCTGCACAAGAAAAATTGGATCTAATAAAAAAAAACATGAGAAGGAAAACAAAATGCAAGCAAATATCAACAGAAAGCATGAAAATGCTTTGTTGTGGTCCACACTCAATTCCCACAGGCCTCTCTCTGGGTATAGATGGCTCTCTTCATCACTGAACAATTGGAACTGGTTTGAATCAAAGAGATAGATTTTTGAAGTCAAAACTTTAGATAATTTTTAATTGGAAAAAATAAAAAAGGAAATCAAGGGGGGAGGGAATCATTAACTGTCCCAATGTCACACACTGAACTGGGATTCAAATCCAGCCCTAACTCCAAGTCCTATACTGCATTGCTCAGAGGTCCCTTAGTGGAAATATCATGTATAGGTAGTCCATGGAGTCCAAACTTATGGTGCTTTAAAAAGCCCTAATCATCCTTACTCTTCCTATGGCTAAAATATTTGAATAATTTTGAGAATGAGTGAAAGCACACTTACCATCAGCCATATCAGTCATTATTTAAAGATATCAATTTCACAGAGTAATAATTTTTAAATGATAAAAGTTTAACTATTTTCATTGTAAAATGGCAGTATATCTCATTTCAGGAGAATATTAATAATAACAATAGCAACAATAATAATAACATTTATATAATGCTTTGAGTTTGTAAAGCACACACACATATATATATCATATATATACATATATATATATATATATTATCTCATGGGAAACTGAGTTCTTAGTTGTTGTTTTTTTCCTCTATGATGATTATCATAGGTATAGAGCTAGAAGAGACCTTAGGGACCACCAAAATCTAACCTCATTTTTCAAGTGGGGAAACTCAAAGAGGTTCCACAATGAATAACTATCAGTATTCTAATTCAAACCCAGATATCTAGTTCTATATCTGATGCTCTCCCCCAATTTTCTGTAGAGCAAACTTGTCAAGGATGTTCCTCTCTGGAAGGAATTATTCTCTATACTTTACTGCAATGTCTCTAGTGCCTTCTCACTCTGTAAATTATATTAATGCCTGTGGCTTTCTTCCACTGGAACATACCTTCATCCAGTAGCTAATCACCATAGATATTGTTTTACCCTTTGACCTGCTCTCTCTGGAGCATACCTCTATCTTTGCAGCTTCCTTTTTTCATTAGGAAGCACCTTCCATAGCCTCTATTTGGAGAAAAGTCCTAGGATAGTTTTCTTATCTTCCTCCCTTAGTTCTTCTGACTCTCCAGATTTCCCCAGCCCATTGTATAATTAAATGAGTACTTCATACACACACACACCCATTTATTTTATGTATTGTCTTTCCCCATTAATGTAAACACTTCCAGGGCAGGAACTATCTTTCCTTTTGCTTGCTTTTGTATATCTATCTGTTACTGCTCTTTCCCTCCTCAGGTCACCTTGCATTACATTTACCCACTATATTATACTGCCTTCCTTTAGAGTCATTTCACAGTTTCCCAAAAGTAACTCTGGTTGATTTTCTGTTCAGTTGTAAACTATAAAATATAAGAAGTCTAAGAAGAGGAAAAAAAAGATGTCTAGGTTCTCCTATACCCAGATTTGTAGGTCAGCTTTGGCACGTGTATGTTCCTTTAAAAATTATAATTTTGCACATTCTGCTCGTTTTATTAAAGATACCTTGGTTTATAGATTATGTGTAGATTCAGTAAGAAAAGTCTAATAATCAAGAAAGAGAAAGAAGAAGGGAAAGGGAAATAGAAGGAGAAAAAGGAGAAGAAATCTATCTTACCATCTGCTTCCAGACTACTGATCTTTTATTTTAGGAAATATCATAATTAATGATGGGATATTAATTTATAGTGAAACAAGAAGTAATTAGCCAATAAATGTGATTCTATGTCTATATTTTGTGTATTTTTTCTTCTTGCCACTAAGTACCATCTCTTTTAGATCTACTGGCTTTGCCCATAAATTAATTAGACTTAAGCTATCTCACCATTACTTTCCCTAGTCACAAAAATAGTTAATTACCCATTTCTCCAAAACATTAATGAACTAAATCTATGATTTTCTATAACATCATTTTTGAATCTTTTATTTTTTTCCTGTTGTGTTAGTCTTTGCATTTTATGACTTTTGAGTACTTTTTTTTTTTATATCGTGTCTCTCTATGTTGTTTCAAATTGCATCTACTGCACCCAAAGATACACTGAAAGCTGACTCAGCTCACCAAGGTCAGCATACCTTTAAAACAATTCCCTGTGCTCTCACTGATAAATTATTATTAAAGCAGAATAGTATTTATAACATTACTTAATATTTAGTGAAATAAGAACAATTTTCTTAAAATCACAAGTATTGTAGTATCAAGAAAATCAGACAATAGGTATCAAATGAAATGCAAGCATTTGTTTTCTTTCCATCCGTTATCTTTTATTTTTGTGTCCCTATCACTTAACACAGAACCTGATGCATATCAAGAACTTTGTCATTCCCAGTTGTTATGAGGTTCCAATTAGAGCACCTATGTAAAACAATCTGTAAGTATCCAAGCCCCTTATATATTTTCCTTTGTTCTTCTATTTAGCCCTAACACTTCACAATATATTACCTAGAGCCATTGTGTGAGAGGTTTGGTCAAGATCTAATGAATTTGTACAAAAGGTAGAAGCTAACAGATCTAGAGAAAGGTTCTGAAGGTTCTGGAAACAGCAAGACAGCGACAAACACATTGTTTTAGCTGATTTCTGAGGAGCGAAGGAGGACTAAGCTAAAAAACATGTAGAAAAAAAACATCAACAGTTCTATGGCTACCTAAGAGCAAAAGAACCTGACCGAAAGAAGTCCTAAGAAAAGGATGACTCCCTAGCATCCCCACCAAGTGCCTCCCTGTCTATTAAAAAAAAAAGAGAGGGACAATAATAAATTCTGCTGTTTCATTTCCCAAATGTTTCCAGTAAACTGAATTTGCCTCTACCACAAAGAAACCACAGATTATCTATAGAGGCAGAAATGTAAAGTTAGGCAGAGAGCCTAAGCAATGCTTTCATTTAAGAAATCTTCTTTAATGAGGGCTTGGAGCAATTGGTATTAGAAGAACCTCCCTAAAAGGGAAAGAGAAGAGAACTTCATGGAATCTAGGGATCTGTTATGTTGCCTCCTGGCTTAAAATGAATTAATTATTTTAACAGGTTATTACATATTTTATATACACATGTATATATGTCTACCTATGGTTATGTTAGATATGATAAGTAAATGGATAAATTTAATATAGATGTAACTTGCAGCTCAAAGACCATTTACATAACCCTCTCTTCATGGTGAAAACTGATTAATCAGTGTTCCATGCCTGCATGAGAGGCAGAGTTGTCAAAAGTTGGAAAGAAAAGAAATTCTGGTGTTTTGCCTTCCAGCTTCAAGAGGAAATACATATAGTTCTAGATCTTCTCCATATTCCTACAATGAGACAAAGACCCTGGGAACAAAGTTGATGTGTAGAGGAACCAACAATTCAATCATGTCCTTTTTTCCACATTATTATACTAGGAACTACAGGGAATTTCACTTTAGGCGGAGATCAGGAATTTCTACATAATTCTTTCCCTATTTCTTCACTAATCCAGTTGTTACTGCTCTCTCCCTCTTGGTCCACTTATCTTGGTACACATTATTGTCTAACAACAGGATTATGGTACTTGAGAATAGGAAGTATCATGGGTTATTTTGTTTGTTTTGTTTTGTTTTGTATCTGTATGCCTCTTGCATTAAAAAGTACTTGATATAATAGAATTGATTCATGGGAAGTGTGTTACAGTTTATTTATACCCACTGTTCATCTTTCCATTGCCCTTAAAGTTTTGATTCTTCCAACATATGTAGATTTCTAAGATTTGTAGCCATAGTGGGGAAACACTAACCATAAAGAGATGTACATTTGCATCTCTGAGCTGTTTGAGATCATTAACATATAGCTCACTTTTACCTAGTACTTTTTGATTTATGAAATGTTTTGCTCAGAACAATAATTTATATGTAATATAAATATAATTGTTTCCATTTTATAGATGAAAAAACTGAGACTCAGAGAAATGAATTAAGTTTTCCAGGACCAAAAAGATTTCCTGTTTACAAATTCAAATTCACTAAACTATATTATCTTCCTTTGAAGATACTTCACAATTTCCCAAATGCAATTTTTGTCAGATTTTCTGTTCAATTTTAAACAAAACAACCAGGTTCTCCCATACCAATTTTGGGGTCACCTTTGCCACATATGTATTGTACATTTGTGTCTCGTTGCCATTATATTAAAGGGGACGTGTGCCCCCACATTTTGTAACTCCAGTCCTTGTTATGCCATCTCAGGAAATGTCTTTACCAAGAGCTCATTGTGTCTACTGATTAATTAAGAGTGGGAAATGCACCAGTGAAAGAAAGGGTATGAGACACTCTAAGAGTATTAAGAGAACCTGAGAGTAGCACCATCTCTCTAGAGAATCAAACCATAAGTAAAAGTACAATTTAAGGGAGTGGGCAAGAGGTAGTGCACATATGTTTTAAGATATAAGGACTGTGGTAAGTAAAAGTTTTGCAAACCAGTAAAAGTTTGCTTCAGTGGTTATGAACATTATTTTAGAGGACATTTGACAGGTCAATTACCAATTCATGAGTGTGGTAGATCCAACATGACCTTTGTCTTTTTCTAATGCATTGAAAATTTTTAAATTTCTTTTTTGTGGTCATGCTAAAGAGACAGCAACAAGTTTCTCAATTTCTTTGAATTTGCTTAGTACAATTTTTCAATGAGTAATTCCTATCTCAACTACACATACTCTTTTAATAAATTTATGTTGTTCTTACAACTAGATGGATTAATACATTCTTAAGCAACAATCTTAAAATTTTCCAGGCATTAGCTAACCAGCACTCTGAACAAATATTTATTTTATAGTGTCTTTTGAGCACAAGAAACTGCTTGTTTCATAAACAGCATTTTAACCATCATGCTTAAAAAAATTTTTATATCAAAGTCTTCCAGTAATTATCGTTTGTCATTTACTATTTTTAAACTTATTTTGAACTTACTATTTAAATTAATTTTTCTACCAAAAGGAAATTTGACAAAATTGATTTTGTTGCTTAGGAATCATGTAAAAAGATATATAATTCACTTCTGGAGGAGCTACAAAATGGTCTGGTTATTTGGGAACTCTATTGCACAAAAACAGGTACCAAAATTTTCATATAGTTTAACTATGCTATTCTACTATTAATATTATAGCTGAAGGAGGCTCCTAGTTTCTATCTCTGGTTATATGTTTTAGTAGCCTTATTGATTCAACAAAAAAGTTGATAACAAGTTACTGCTCTCTTCCTTTCCCAGGTTACTTTGTCCATTTATCTCTGTACACATTATATTCTAACAACAGGATTATGATACTTGAGAATAGGAAGTATCTTGAGTTCTAAATGAATAAATGGTGGTGTGTGGGTGAAATGGAATGTTTTCATGCTACAAGGAACTATAAATATTAAAAATTTGAAGAAATATGTGGACTTACAAGGCAATTTGGCAGAGTGGAAAGAAAACTGAAATTCTGAAGAATTGTGTATGTGTGTCTGTGATTGTATTTGGTACAACTATGTAAAAGAAGACAACACTGAAAAACAACAAAACTCAGACTAAATGTAATGTAAATCATTAGTCTTCTTCTAAAGTTAAATTTCTGCCTTTTTTTTAAACTAATGGATAAATTTCAAAAGTTCTTATTCATAATCTATTTGAATTTTTTTATTTAGTAATTCAAAGAAATTATTTTTCCTTGGGCTTTGATTTATTCAAAGTTTGTTCATTAAAAAAACAATAGTTGCAAGGGGACAGCTAGGTGGCACAGTGAATAGAGTACCAGCCCTGAAATCAGGAGGACCTGAATTCAAATTTAACCTCAGACACTTAACATTTCCTAGCTGTGTGACCCTAAGCAAGTCACTTAACCCCAATTGCCTCTGCAAAAAAAAAAAAAAAGCAATAGTTGCAAATCAATTTGGCATTTTATTGAATTTTAGCCTTCATGTGTAACACCTTCAATCATTTCTCTCCCAAACACTACTGTTAGTTACTGTTTCTTAAAATGCAGTGTTTTTATAATAACATAAGCTAACAGACTCTTCAACAATATCATTTTAGCTATGTTTCAATGAGGAATGCATAAAGAGATTCTTGGTTTTACTAACATTCTGGAAAGATAAAAGGAAAGGGCTAAGGGAGCTTATTTCTTGAAAGAAATGAATTGGATCCTCATATTGTGGGGGAAATGAAGAGAATTCTCAAAAACACAAATTAATTGGTATTTTCAGAATCCTAAATGTCAGGAATAGATAAAATACTAGTGACTCTAAAGTAAGCAAAATCAGCAGTTACAGATGATTAAATGTGATTTCTGCTAAATCCTTTCTCACAGCTGATACATTATAAAAGATAATTTATTTTTGTTTTATTATTTATGACAGCTAATAAATGGGGCAGGTAGGTGGCACAGCAGATAGAGCCCTGGACTTGGTTGTTCATTCTCAAAGAGAAAGAAAATGACATCTCTATGTTGGAATCAAGTTAGTGTGTTAAATTGTAGCTGATCATACCAATACAAACTCGGAAAGTTCTACCACAGATCAGACATCTGGGATGATTCTCTAACTTTGCACATCTCACTTTATTCTGAACTAATTCAATTCTGTTTTGCTCATAGAGCACAGTATCTTCTCTGATGAGAGCACATCTTGCTGGGCAATCCTGCACCAGTCTCCCATGTCACACAATCAATTCTTAAGTTCTTGGCAGGATCCTTGTATTGCTTTTTTTGACCAGCTTTGGAGAGCTCTCCATGAAATTGCCTCTTTGGCAAGCAAACATTTGGCATTCAAGTAATGTGGCCAGTCTAAGGGAGTTGAGCTCTCTGCGGTAAAGTTTGAATGTTTGGCTATTTAGTTCAAGAAAGTAACTCAGTGTCTGCTATCATATCCTGCCAAGTAATCTTCAGAATATTCCTCAGACAATTTAAATGGAAGCATTTCCTGGCATGACACTAGTATACTATACAGGTTTTAGTAATACAACAATGAAGTCAGCACAATGGCTTTGTAGACCTTCAATTTGGTAGTTAGTCTAATACTTCTCTTCTCTTATACTTTCCTTCAGAACTTCCCAAACACTAAGTTAGCTCTGGGAATGTATGTGTCAGCCTCATTATCAAAGTGCACATCCCTGAAGAGTATACTGTCAAAGTAAGTGAGCTTATCCACAGCATTCAAAACTTCTCCATTTGCTATAACTGATGGTTCCACATATGGATGATATGTTGCTAGCTGACGGAGTATCTGTATTTTCTTGGTGTTAACTGTTAGACCACAACTCACATAAACCAAAATAATCTATCCATACCTTGTTGCATCTCAGCTTCCAAGGCTACATTGAGTGTACCATCATCTGCAAACAAAAATCATACACCAAAAATGTTTGTGGCATGAAACTGGAAACTGAGTGGATGCCCATCATTTGGAGAATGAATAAATTATGGTATGTGGATGTTATGGAATATTATTATTCTATAAGAAACAATCAGTAGGATGATTTCAGGGAGGCCTGGAGACACTTATATGAACTGATGCTAAGTTAAATGAGCAAGGAGATCTTGTACACAGCAACAGCTAGATTATATGATCACTTAGGATGGACGTGGCTCTTTTCATCAATGAGGTGATTCAGGCCAGTTCCAATGATCTTGTGATGAAGGGAACCATCTACACCCAGAAAGAGGACTATGGGAACTGAGTATGGATCACAACATAGCATTTTTACTCTTTTTGTTGTTGTTTGCTTGCATTTTATTTTCTTTATCATTTTTTTTCCTTTTTGATCTGATTTTTCTTGTGCATCAAGGTAACTGTATAAACATGTATGCATATATTAAATTTGACATATATTTTTACAATGTTTAACATAGATTGGACTTGCCATCTAGGGGAGGGCATGAGAAGGGGAGAAAATTGGAACACAAGGATTTTCAAAAGTAAGTGTTGAGAAATTATTCTTGCATATGTTTTGAAAATAAAAAACTTCAATAAAAAAAATCATCCTTTAGTTTTGGTTTGTTGCCTTTTCAAGTGGGCTTGGAATCAGAAAGACTGATCTTCCTGAATTCAAATATGGCCTAAGAAATTCAACTAGCTGTGTGACCCTGGGTAAGTCACTTAAGCCTGTTTGCCTCAGTTCCACATCTGTCAAATCACATGGAGAAGGAAATGGTAAGCTACTTCAGTATCTTTGCCAAGAAATACCAAACTGAAACAATTGAATAACAGTTGATAAATAGTACAGCCAATAATGAAGATGTTAATGTATACCTAGAAAATTGAGGGTCAAGTTATCAAGAGATAAGCAAATCCTTATGGGAAAAGAAGATTCTCCATTTTATTAAATAATTAAAAACTGTAATGATGGCCAGAGCTAATGAAAGAGATGCTATAGCTTTAGCAATCAATATGGATATATCAGAACTTAAACCCTTGCTTGAAAATCAAGATAGGAATGAATTTTTAAAGAGAGTAATGACAGATGGAGAAAGAAGGGACCTAGAAACACAACGTAATATAATTATATTTTAAAATTATCTATAAATATAAAAAATAAGTATTACATCTGATTCAGTAATGTTGGTAAAATAAGCAAGATTGTTGAATTTAGCAAAATAATTAGCTCTGTCTTTCTATTGCCTTCCCTGATTGCTTAATCTTTGTTTTTCTACTTTCCTGTTTCCTTCCCTCTTTTCTTCCATCTCTTTTCTTCCTTTCTCTTTCTTTCTCTTCTGATGTCAAATAACTGACTTGATTATATATTTCAATTTCCTCTCTTAACATTATTACTTTACTTCAGAACTCAATTCAGATGTCATCTCCTATTTGAGGTGGTTTTGCCCCTTTGCAAGGGCCCCTCCTAAACAGCCTTAATTGGTTTCTTGTATGCTTATATGAGTAACTTACTCATGATCATGTAGATAGTTGAGTGACATGACTGGAATTTAAACTGATGCCTCTTTTGACAAACTTCCCTGGGCCTCAGAGTACTGATCATCAATGGAATATGAATGTAGGATTGGGAATCAAAGATTAAGTGCTCAAGTTTTCATTTGTTACTTGGGAAATTGTCACTGAAATAACCAAATGCAGAGATTAAGAATTGTATCTATCTAGAATACCATGTATCCCCATTTCAAATAAATAGATAGAGATAGCAGATAGCCAAACAGGATAGATAAATAGATAAAAATAGTAGAAAGCTAAACATAAAAGATAGATGGATAGCCAAACATGATAAATGGATAAAAAGAAGGCAGGAAGGCAGGAAAGAAGGAAGGAAGGAAGGAAAGAAGGAAGGAAGGAAGGAAGGAAGGAAGGAAGGAAGGAAGGAAGGAAGGAAGGAAGGAAGGAA
>JAJPUD010030225.1:0-13315 GCA_023553655.1 Myrmecobius fasciatus
CCAGGAATGATGTTTCAATATTTGCCCACAAATTTCTAAGACCTTGTGCTTAAAGTAAACGAATTCACAATGCTAGTACATACAATTTAATAGTGATTGTCTCATATAATAAACAAAATTCCCAAAGTCACTGCAATATAATTGCAGTGCAATAATATTAATAAGTGCAATAATAATAATAAGTGCAATAAATTTATATTTATTAATTATTTATGCATATAATTTATGCATATAAATTTATGCACATAAATTTTTATGAAACTTCTTGTACTATCATATTTATGCATTATGCTTCTCCAGGAGGCCCCAATTTAGTTGAATTATTTCCAAACTACCTTACACACACACACACATAAAATTCATCAATCTCTATGTTGCTATTGTATGTTGGTGACATCTAAAAACCCATATAAAGGTACCAAATATGAAGCAATTAAATCCAATGAAGAAGTTAACACTCATATAGCATTTGCTTTATACTAAGCACTTTGGAATTTTCAGTTGACCAGTTCCTAATTCCCTCATTCATTACTCTCTTTTTCCATTTTGCCAATTTTATTTTTCAGTGAATTGTCTTTTTCCAATTCACTAATTTTATTTTTCAGTGAATTGTTATCTTTTTCCAATTCACTATTTTTATTTTCTAGTGAGTTGGTGATTTTTTCCAATTCACCAATTTTGTTTTTCAGTGAATTGTTGTCTTTTACCAATTCACTATTTTTATTTTCCAGTAAGTTGGTGACTTTTTCCCATTCACCAGACTTATTTTCCAGTTTTTCACATTTCTGTTGCAGGGCGATGTTTCCTTCTTGCACTGCTCTCAGTTTATTTCCCCAATCTTCTTCTAGCTCTCTTTTGAGATTCTTCATGCAATCTTCCAGGTAAGCCTTCTGAAAGGGAGACCAGCTTAAGTCCACCTTTGTGACTTTATCTGGGATTGTTTTCAGAATCTCAGGATCTGGAGACTGCTCTAGTTTCTCTCCATAAAAGCTGTCTATGGTGAGAGCTCTCTTCTTCTTGCTCATTATGTTTAGCTGAGGTATCAGTCAACATCAGGGAATTCTGCAGCCTCAGCAGCAGCAGAGGCAGCAGTGGCAGCAGCAGCAGGCGGGATTTCAATTTGCCCTGGGACAGTTTGCCGAGTTGACTTCCGGTCTGGGGCTGATCTGGCTAGATCTGCACTAGGACCACACTTTCAGCTGCTCTCAATCCACCCTTTATCTAAGGTAGACCTGCCAAAGCACCTGCCCACAAGCAGAGCAAAGTGGCCCAAGGGTCTCCCAGGGACTTCCTGGCAGCCTAAAATCTTCTGGTCCATCCCAGCCCCGGACTTGCACCCCGGCTGCACACTAGCGTCTGAGCGCCAGGAGCTGCTCGATCTCCCACCGGTCTAAAACTGACCTCAGAAGTTCTTTCAAAGTAGATATTTGATAGAAGTGTGTTGTAGTCTAAGTGTTTGGTGAAGCCCTCACTCCAGAAACAGTTCAGAGGCTCAGTTTGTCTGTGTCTGAGGGAAGGTCTCAGGAGCTTACAGAGAACGCTGTCTGCAGTTCACCATCTTGGCTCCGCCCTCATTCATTACTCTCAACAATTTTCCTGCAGCTCCAACTTTGGCCAAAGTCAGGTGGCCTTTTACTCTTTTTAACAAATACTAGTTCACAAAACAAACATGACACAGATATTCTGCACAAGGCCACAAACACAGACAAAAATTACATGGAAGAATACCACATTCAACAAATATATTTCATTAAGTACACTATTTTTTTTTTGCTCCAAAGATTTGAGTTGGACTGCTCCCTGCTCCCTTCCTCTGATGATCCCAGGGTCCACTACTAGGGCTACTCCTTGATGCTGGATCTCCAAATCTCTCTGGGGAGAGTATCCAGTCTCATAGTTTGACCCACTGTAATACAGAGCTGACCTCTTGAGTTGGATCTTCCAGTTTGGAAGGAGTTTCCTACCTTGCCATAAAACCCTGTTCTGTGACATTAATGGGACTTCCTTCCTGGCTCACCCCTTGACACTGGATCACCAAGCTTTGATGATCCCAGAGCTCACTGCCACCTAAGGACATCCCAAGGACACAGACAGTACCTCCTCCGGATTACTTATGCATAAATTACCTGGCTAATTCTTATCTTCATGCTTCTTAATTGGAGACTTGTGCTTCTGTTTATATCTAAGTATCTCTCCTTTGCCCATACTTCACAGAGAGGGAGGCTGAGAATCTGAACTCAAGAATGGTCAGAGATAACCCAATCTATCTCCTGCCTTGAATCAGAATCCCAGCCATCTCTCCGGGAAGCCACAGATCCCAGACAAGCCCCCACACTCTGTGGGACAGGTACTAGATGCCTTTCCCCAAATAAACTAATCAGAGACATCATCAGGTACAAAAAGAAAGCACTTATTTAGTTCCTGCTTGGAGAGGCCCAAGCACACCTGGAAGAAATCCCAGCTTCCAACATGTGCTTGCCCTGACAAACTGGAAACAGTAAATCTGGTTAAATAGCAAAAGAATCAACTCTTTTCATTGGATAAACTAAAAAGAAGCAACCATCATTGACCAGTGCTCACCAATGTTGTCTGCTTCCTGTGAGTTAAATCATTCCTGTAGTTGACTAAGGGTCTCACCTTTAGAGACGTCTAGGCCTAGAGATCATGTGACTTCCTTTAACCTAGACCCAAGACTTGATCTTCCAGCTCTGCAGACCTCTGGGTATCAGGATCCCATGATTAGTCTGACCTCTTCAGAAATCTTCCACTAGTCCCATTCTGTACTCAGTAAATAAATTATTTAGGTTGAATTGTCATATCTGTTATATTGAATCAGAATGCTCATGACCAATGAATTTTTTTCTCATTTTTTTATTTCTGACTTAATTACTGAAAACATTGTTTATAGAGTGTTAGTATTTATTTTGCCTGGTAGACTTCCAAATATTTTTATTGTCTGCAGTTATTTTACATGGAATTTCTCTTTCATTCTCTTCCAAAAATGTATTATAATATATAGAAATGCTGATGGTTTCTGTCTAAAACATGAAACAGAAGCTAGAATTATTTGGTAATTTTTGCAAATTATTTTTAGTAGTTTTAAAATGTATTTATTTTTCAAAGTATACAACAGAACATGAGAGAATTCAAAATATTAAACAATCACTTTCCCTTTCAAGAAAGCCTATATAATACATGCTACACATTTTTTTCAAAGTTATCCTTCTCTTTCCTTCCTTGTAGATTTTCTATGGTTCTCTATTGTGTGTTTTTTACTTTATTCTTGTTACTACTTTACTCTCTATTTCTTGCACAAGAAAGCTACAAATAAGTACAGACATATTTATGAATACATAATATATGTATGTATATTTATTAACACACACATATATTTATAACTATAATCATACACACATAGGATGGGCTATGCACTTCCTGGTTTTATGCTGGTTTTGGAAAATTGAGGGTCTGACACATGTTCCCCATCCTCAGGGCCTCAGTAGACTGTGGAGTTTCCATGTACAAGGTCAACAAGCCCAGAAAGTGCCCAAGCCAAGTAAATGACCATTACTGATTAAAAAACCTTTCTAAATTAGCCACAATTCTAATTGAATATCTAATCAAAGAGGTTCCTCTTTACAATGTATATAAATTAGTTATAGAATGTCTCTATTTGGTCTATATTTCTTCAAGTTATTTCCATTATATGTCAGCATGTCTTTCAGGAAGAAATCTCTCCAAAATAGGGACTTTTCCTCCCCATCTTACATAGATAAAAATCAAAAAACTTCAGGGTAGAACTGTAACTGAAAACTCACAAGATAACTTTGGGCAAGAGCTAGGATCATGCTTTGAACCAACCTCTGTTTAGTTCTCATTAATTGAGCAATAATACCTCCCAGGCCAAGTTCCACTTGATCATTGATTGACTCAGAGGGAAAGTAAATAGTTGCTTCTGTTATTTTTTTCCAGAAACACTTAGATCTTCTGCCCGATTCAAATTTTTTAACGATTTAGAAGAAACCATTCTCTGCTTCATTTCTAATCTAGCTTTTAGGCAGTTAGGAGTATATAGAGACAAAGGACACAGATGTAATTTGAATATGATGGGATGATACTTTAAAAATAAAATTAAGGCCTGAGGAAGAGTGATGCACTTGGATAAAGAGAATGGAAAAGAAAGCATTCATATGAAAGAGGCTAGAAAGAGCTATTGCACTAGAAAAGATGAGGTAGGTGGCAGGGAATGCTTAAATCTTGCTCTCATTGGAATTGGCTTAATAGAAGAAAAAAATATATACTGAATTGGAAAAAAAGGCCATCTTTCTCTGCAGGAAAGTAAGAGGATAAAAGCATAAGAGAAGTGGGATGTGCTGATCTAAGGAAGGGCAGTGGAGGTAGCCAGAAGGAAAATACTTTGGAGGAGGGATAAGATGAAAGGAGAGAGAGAATAGAATAAACATGGGGAAAATACAGTTAGCAATGATAACTGTGGAAAAACCTTTGAAGGAAGTTTCTAAAATAAAGGATTTATTTCTCAAATATGGAGAAAGGAATTAAATTTATAAATACAAAAGAACCATTTCCCATTTGATAAATGACTAAAAGATATGAACAATCAATTTTCAAACGAAGTAATTAAAGCTATAAGTAGCATATGAAAAAACCCTAATCGCTTTGGAATGGAGAAAGGCAAAGTAAAAGAATTCTGTGATTCAGTAGCCCTTTTGTGTAGAGGCAAGAAATTGGAAACTGAGTGGATGTCCATCAGTTGGAGAATGATTGAATAAGAGATGGTATATGAATGTTATGGAATATTATTGTTTTATAAGAAACAATTAACAGGATGATTTCAGAGAGGCCTAGAGAAACTTACATGAACTGATGCTAAGTGAAATGAGCAGTACCAGGAGATCATTGTATATGGCAACAGCAATATTATATGGTTTTCAATATAACATTACATTCTCGCTATTTTTGTGGTCCACTTGCGTTTTGTTTACTTACTCATTTTCTTTCCCTTTGGATCTGACTTCCTTGTGCATCAAGAGAATTGCACAAATATGTTTCCATATGTTGGATTTATCACATGTTTTCATATGTAGGGGAGGGGGCGGGAGGAAAGAAGGGAAAATTTGGAATGCAAGGCTATGCAAGGGTCAAAGTGAAAAAATTATTTGTGCATATGTTTTAAAAATAAAAAACTTTGCTAAAAAAGAAAAGAAAAAATGAAAATTAAAAACAACTGCAGTTCCACCTTACACTTATCAAATTAGCTAATATGACAGAAAAGATAAAAGACAAATCATAAAGGTTGTGTGAAAAAATTGGACCCTAATGCACTGCTGACAGAGGTTTAAAGTTATCTAATCATTTTGGAGAGCAATTTGGAACTATTTCCAAGTGGGTATTATACTGTGCATAATCATGAACCCAGAAATACAACTAAGATTGTACACAAAGGGATCAAAGAAAAAGGAGAAAGACATATGTACAAAAATATTTCCATGGTTTTTGGTGGAGTCAAAAAATTGGAAATTGCGAGTATGCCCATCAGTTAGGAAATGAGCAAGTTGTAATATAAGATTGTCTAATAAAAGAGGAGCAGGATGGTCTCAAAAAAACATCTGGAAAGACTGAAAGGAACTGAGGCTAAGTACAGTGAACAAAACTAAGTGAATATTAAGAGCAATTGTGTGCAATAATGAATTATGAATAACTTTTCCTATTCTAAGTAATATGATAACCTAAGATAATTCAGAAAGACCTATGATGAAAAATGCTATACTCCTCAATAGAAAAAACTGATGGAGTCTCAATACATATCAAAACCTTCTTTTTTAAACTTTATTTTTCTTGAGGGTTTTTGGGAGGGAGTCCATGCTTTGTTTTATAACATAACTAATATGGTAATAGGTTTTGCATGACTGTTCATGTATACTCTATATCAAATTGCTTCCATTTTCTGTGACAGAATATGGGAGAATAGGAGGATAAGAATTTAGAAATTAAAATTTTAAAATAAGAAATTTTTATTGGAAAGTAAAAGATGATTCATAAAATTAGGAATTTCTGTATTAGGATTAAGAGAAATTAGGATTTCTGGATATAATAAGACATGACACAAAATAACTTTTCAGTCTTGCCCTCCTCATACTAAGAAAATATCAAAAGTCTAGAGAGCATCCCCCCCCAAAAAAAAAAAGGATGACCAAGTCAACAAGAATGTTAAGGGAATTGAAATGCAAGAAAAAGCAAAAATTAAAAAAAATTAAAAGTTCTGGTTCTGGTTCTTCTAGGAGGTCCCATTAAAATGGGAGAGATGCCATGTAAATAACGATGTCCATACAAATCATGGAGAAGATGAATGGTCATTTTGAAAGGGAAGCTACAGTTGACTAGAAAGGAAAACTTGCTTGTAGAGAGTAGATGTGAACTGGCTCTAGGAAAACCAGGGAAACTAAATGGAAAATGAGGGCAAGCAAAACATTCCAGGGTTGTTAGATAGACAGCCAATGTGAAGACAAAAAAGAGTGTCAAATGTGGGGAAAGACAAATAGTCCACTATACCTAAACGGGACACTATATGGATGGGAAGAAAGGGTAAGAATGAAAAGGTAGGAAAAGGCCAGATTATGAAAACTTTTTTTAAAAAACCATTCTTTTAAGTTATCTTTTATTTTTCATGAACTACATTTCTTCTAGTATTTCACCCTCTCCCCTTCCAATAAAAAGTTATCCCTATAGAAAAAAAAAGAATATATTTTTTTCAGGTTTATCATGCCACAAATATCATGACTGATAAAAAGAAAGTCCTCCACATAGATCATGTTTATAGCAAAAATTTAAGGTAGCAAAAACTGGAGACAAAGCTTATGCACAGTGATTGAGGGATGCTAAATAAATCGTTACATATGAACACAATGGAATGTTACAGTGTTATAAAAAACAACCACAACAACAACAAATATGATTAAGACAGAAATATAGATTTCCATGATCTGATACAAACTGATGACAATAGAGTGAGTGAACACGATGACCATAAAAATATAAATGTAAGGAACGACTCTCATATAGGAAAATAAAATGTGTTGCCAAAATGTTTTTCACCCCTGCCAAAAAAAAACCACTGAGTTAAAAAAAGAGCAATAAGAAAACATGTTTTCCTCCTCATCTCCAAAGGTAAGAGGTTTCTGTTTCTGAAATATTGCTTGTATTTTCAGACCTTTCCAATCAATATTTAACTTGACAACCTAAATATATATTCATATCCTTTTACCCTAACAATCCTATCAGTAAAAATAATTTTTATGGGAAAAGACAGTTTTCTTTTTTTATGTATCCCTGAGAGTTATTGCAGTGCCAGAGATATAGTATATACTTGTTTGTATTGAGCTGAATTCCTTTAAAAGAATGTTTCCTATTCATCAGTTTCCTCAGGGCCCCTTTTACTTCGTTGTTCCTTAGACTGTAGATCAGGGGGTTCAACATGGGGATCATTACAAGGTAGAAAACAGAGACCACTTTATTCTCATCTTCTGAGTAGTTTGACTTAGGCATCACATAAATGAATGTAGTGGTCCCATAGTAGAGAGTGACAGCTGTAAGGTGGGAGGTGCAAGTTGAGAAAGCTTTGGATCTCCCCTCAGTAGAGCTTATCTTCAAAACAGAGAAGAGAATATATACATAAGAAATTATGATAATTAGCATTGTAATCATAATCACTAACCCAGTAAAAGCAGAAGGTAAAATATCAGCAAGATTGTTTTGAGAGTAGGAAAGTTTCAAAAGTGGTGAATAATCACAGAAAAAATGATTAATCATATTGGGTCCACAGAAGGACCGATTCAATATACAACCAGTGAAGATCCAAGAGCCTACCCAACCACCCAGATAGGATGTGATGAGTAACAGAGTGCAGACCTTAGGAGACATGTTGATGGAGTATAGTAGTGTATTGCAGATGGCCATATACCGATCATAGGCCATCACAGCCAGCAAAAACAACTCAATTATCCCAAAGGTGGCACCACAAAAAAATTGGGCCACACAGCATTGCAGTGGGATTAGGGTTTTGTCCACAAGGAAACTCTTGAGCATTACAGGGGTGATAGAGGAGGAAAATGCAGAATCCACAAAAGCCAAGTGACTAAGGAAAAGATACATTGGAGTGTGAAGTTGGGAGCTATTTCTGATCAATATGATTATACTAAGGTTACCAACTAAGGTGATAGCATAGACACCTAGAAATATCACAAAGAGGATGATACGAAGGGTTGGATCCTCTGTTAACCCCAAAAGAATGATTTCAGTCACAGCAGTGCAGTTATCTCCAGGCATATCTTGAAAAGAGTACCTATTAGACAGGGGAGAGGAAAGAGATTGAAAAAGACTACAGACCTAAGATTCAGATATGTCTACTGATGAATTCAGGAATCATTCACTGACCACCTCCACATTCCATTCCTAGCATCCTAATTCCATACTTTGCTCCTATTCACCATGGCAGGAGGCCAATAAGCAAAGCAAATATGAACAGATGCATTTTCTTTCAATTTTTCAAGAACCAAGAGTACTGTGTGATTAGACAATTTTGCCAGAGTGCTAAAGTAAAAAATTAGGCAACAATAAAGATGATAATATGATTTCCACCATGGCCACCTTTCTTAACTATATACAAATGTATTAATGCCCTTCTCCCAACTAACCACCTTTGTTTACCCTTTCCAAAGAAATAGAATCTGTTTTGTGATTTCTGAATTTAACAAGATATTATAAAGTACATACTAACTGATTTTGAGGAAAGACCTGCTTTTCCACATGACACTTGTTTTCCAAAATTGCAAAAGAAGAGAAATGAAAAATATAGATTCTAAGTCTTCTCATTTTACTGTGCTTCTAGAACTTGGTACTATTATAAGGGCATTCCTTAGCCTACATATTGCCAGCCCAAAGTCTTACAGAAAATTTCCCCTGGGAACCTCAGTAATGAAATAGGTAAAATAGATAGAAATAGGTAAAATAGGTAGGTAAAATAGGTAAATGGTAAAATAATAGAAACCCATTTTTAATTTCTTCTAACCATATTCTATGTATCTATTATTTCTTTCAATTGTAGAATAACTGAGTAAATTCTGATATAGAAAACTAGAGCCAAATGATTATAACATAAGAAATGATGATTCTAACTGCTTTGGAGTAATATGGAAATACTTTTAACAGATACAGAACAAATTCCCTAGAAAAATTAATATTACAACCACAACAATCATGACGAGAGAAACAACTTTAAAAGAGCTCAGAGCTTGTACTAAAATAATAACAAATCATGTCTTCAAAAGACCTATGAAGAAATACTGCATACCACTACTTAATAGAGAGGGTTTGGACTTTAAAAGATTAAGACTGATCCTGTGCTATTTATTAATTGATCTCTTTAGAACTTTGTCCTATAACTGACTTTGTCCTACAATTACTTAAATCATGGTTCTTCATCTCTGATATCATTTCAGAATTTAGCTGGTTTGTAATGGGTTAGTTTTAGAAATCTGGGTTCCCTGCTAATCACTTGTTTTATTCTTGTTTTCGAAAATTTAGCTGCGTTGGGAAATACAGCGAAATGGGGTTTAAGTTTCCTATATCATCAACCTAGCTGTCAAGCATGACAAGTTTTCTGTCGAAAAGTCTGGGCCACTCTTGCACCTTCACCCAAATGACAAGCATTTCTTATTCTTGTGAGAGAATAAGGTCATTGGTAGCCCTATTTACCAAATTTCCAACCAATTATGTTGTTCCCTGCACTTCAGTTCTGTAACCAGTCAAGGTGTTCTTAATCCCATGATGTCCCCTACCCAATTCTTTTTTTTTTGTTTTCTATGCCTTAAAATCTATTAATGAGTAGTTGTCATCTTGCTCTTCTTTTGCCATTAAATAGAAATAAAACATTAATCCATTTATTGACATTATTATGCTTCTCAGAGACATGTCTCAGTTTATGTTTTTGTTCAAATTCAAACATGACAGACTAGAGGTAGAGAATTACAAGCATTCTATGAAATGGCTAAATTGTTGATTTCTGTTCCTTAACTCTCTATATAAATGTGTGTGTGTGTGTGTGTGTATGTATGTGTATCACTTAGAAGGAGGCATGTAACTGTGAGTGGGGAGATGGAGCTAAGCGGGTAGTGATGGAAATGGGGTAGGAGAACAGTAACAAAAACATTTTCATAATGCATAAAAAGACAAAAGACAATTATAACTTTGCTTGTGTACATGTCCTATTTCTTTTCCAGAGGAAAATGGTTTGAAATATTTGCATTTCTTGATGCCTGTTGCATTTGAAACAAATAAAACTTTCTTCAATTTTACTTTTTTCCTGAAACATTCTTATTACTCCCAACTCTAAATTGAATTTTCTTTTCTTTTCAGTCCAAAAAAAAGATAGGAAATGCTGAGATACTGTTCACCTGAAAAGGAACCTGATTACAAGATTCATTTATGGATATATTGCCCAGTTCCTTCCTTATGGTCAATGAAAAAAATAATAACTAAGCAAATGAGTAGCAATTTTCACTACCTCCTCCTTCATCTTTCCCTCTCAAGAGAGCTCTTTGCATACTACTTTTTTTTTTTAGCAAAAGAAAGAATTTCCCAATGGGCTCCCTTTTCTTTTCTACATTTCAAAACTCTTCAATATCATTCAATATTGTCTCTGCAACAATTACTGAGAAAGAGTTAGTCCTTCTTTTGTTTAGGGATAATTCCTCTCATGGTTCCATTATTGATCACTCCTATTTCAAGTCTAAACTTTTTCCATTGAAAACTTCCCTTTTATTTTAAATCTTTTTTTTTTCTCTACAAACTTTTCCTTTTTTCCCTAGAAGTGGCCCAGTTCTTTCCAATCCTATAAATTTTTGATTTAACTCTGACATCCTCTTAATTTGTCATACAATATCTCTTTCCTTATTCAAAAATCTCTTATTGGGAAAAAATGTAAGCAACTTCCTCTCCTCCTACTCACTTGGTAACCCATGATAGCATTGTTTCTGACCCAATTACTCCTCAGAAAATATTCTCCACATTACCAATAATTTTTTAATTTGCAAACAAATATATTTTCCTAATACTAAATTAATTGTTGGGGGATGGATATTTTAACAGACATCTTATCATTACCACCTAGTAAAGTAACTGAACATAATAAATGCTAAATAAATTTTGGCTGATTGACTTATTCTTAGCCTCTACCAAATACATGACAAGGTGGACTGCCAATTCCATAACTTTTCAGGGTACTCTGATAGTACTATTATTCTACCTGTCTAATCTTTTCTTCTTTATTTCCTAGACCAGATCAGAATCCCTGTACAGTCCCAAAAATTCTTCAGGTGGCTATATCTTGATCCTAGATCCTCTCCTCTCTGCCATTAACTACTCCAAATAGATGAATCCCAATTCCATGTATCCATCTATGAACTCCAATCCGTACATCACTAATATGTGGATTTTTGTACCCAGATGTCCCAAAGGCATTTCAAACTCAATAAGTTCAAAGGAGAACTCATCTTATCCTCAACCTGAAATTTAAACACTTCTATCCACCATTTCTTCTTTCTGTACAGGGTCCTAGCATTATTCTGGGGACCTTGGTTTACAAAACTGGAATTAATCACTACTCTTCTATCTTCTCTTCCCAAACTAGTGGGCTGCCAATTATTATCCTGTCTACATCCACAATTTATATCTTTTTTCCACTCACACATTCACCTCCCTAAAGCACAGTTGTACCTCTTCTCACTTTGACTGTTGCCAAAGTCTCTTAACTAAAAGACTAGTCACTATTCCCTCTCAACTATTCTCTAAAAACCTACAAACAAGGTGTTCCTAAAGTACCTGCCTGACAATATCACCTGCTTACTGTAGTCTTGAAAGCATATACTATTGAATTGAAGACAAAATAATAAATCCTAGGCTTGATATTTATACTCCTATGCCATGCTAATTCATTCTCCTTCTTAAGATTTTTTTCCCTTCACTCTCCAGCATGCCTATACTCCGGGCCAATTGGATTCTGGATTCAGAATTTTCTCCATCTTTGTTGGTCTGCACAAGCGTTATCCATATTTTAAATGTCCTAATTCATCTTTACCTCTTAGAATTGCAAACTTCCTTTTTTCTCAGGTATTGGACTCCCAATTATAGAAAGTCTACTTTCTAAAACTCTGTCCCACCAAAATTTATATTTGTTTAACTATCTATAGAAATATTCCCTTTCCAATAGAATGCAACTGTTTGAGATTAAGGATTGCTTTGCATGTTATTCTTTTTTATCTCCAGGAGCTAGGAAAGAACATCCTAAATACCTGTTGATTATAAGGCAACAACTCCCTTTTGAAAACCTCAAGTCTCATTCACATTAATATTATCATCAAAATAATCACATAACAGAAATATTAATACAATTTAAATTTCAACAATTAATTTCCCCCAACATTTTTAGAAGACATTGTTATGTTTATTTTACAACAGAAGTAAATAGGAGTCATAGAGGTGCAGTCACTTACCTATGATCATAATGAGATCTAATGAAAATCAGATGTGCAATTCAAGCTAAGCTCTGCTGACTTCAAGTCCAATTTTTTTTCCATTACATCAACCAACAGATATGTCAGTGAAATTCCTCCCCCCAAAGCTTCAGTTTGAGAAGTAGGAAGAAAGTAATAAATTAAATAAAGATACTTATGTATAGATAAAGATTTTTACTTCACTTTTCCTTACCTAACCATATATGATCAAGAGCTTACTTTTTCTAATGATGTTTCAAGGCATATGGCATGATTTGTGGGAAATCAGAATTTTACTAACAAACTGTAATAATGCTTAATACATATACTTTACTTGCAATCTTTAACTGTGCATGTCACTAAAAGGAACAGAAACACAAGAGCAAAATCAGGAATTAATCTTATTCATTAAGGTGGAGGAGGGGGGTTGAAAGACAGGCAGACAGAGACAGAGACAGACAGAGATATTACAGCCCTATTCAAAACTGAAATGAATATAAAGTGTGGCATGATAAGACAAATAGATAGGCTTCCTGAAAGGAGCTAGAAATCAATAATCAGATTTAAGAATTTTCATGGTAGAACCAAGAACAGCAGTGGTACCCATTCCTGCACACAGATGATGACTTTAGGCTCCAGGTTATTATTGCATAGCAGCACCATATTCATGTTGGGTTTTATAACACCTGGGATATAACCTCTTGAACACCTTAGATCCAAATGTAGCCAAAATCATTAAAATATTTTTT
>JAJPUD010030226.1:0-13312 GCA_023553655.1 Myrmecobius fasciatus
CTAAAGTTGTTAATTGTTTCTAGTAATTTTTTATTGATTCTCTAGGAGTCTCTATACCATCATTATCATTTGCATTTCAGTCCATTTTACAAAATCTTTTTTCTTAGTTGGGGTTTATCTAGTGGAAAATTTTTGACTCCTGGATTCCTAATTGTACTTACTTGATTGCTTATAGCATTGTGCTGAGTCCAGGTAGGTCAATCTAGGCCCAGTGAGAAAGAGGATTTTGCTATCTTAACAACCTTCTCTTCTGGGAGTGACTTTACATGAATGAGATCCTTTCAGGACCAAGGACATAGGACAAAGAAGGCACCAACATCATCCTCTGTGAAGCTGGTTTTACTTTTTTGACCATTTTGGGGCTGAGGGATGTGATTTGTTTTTGAGCCATATCTCAGTTCTCTAGACCTTGGCTATTTGGTGTATAAATATAAATAGTGGTTTGGGATAGTTGTGATCCTGTCACACATTTAAGTTCCAAATTTCCTTCAATTCAAGTTTCAATTCAACAACTATTAACTGAATTTTTATAAGGGTATTACAAAGATTCTGCTTTTGCAGTTTTTCTCAAGTAGAAGCTCCTTCTACATTAAGTGTTTCTTTTCTTTTCGCTGCTCTTGATATTAGGAATTTTTTTCTTCTGTTTTTAAAGTTTCATTTGACTGCTCAAGTCTACTGCACCAGCTTTTTCTATATATCTTCAAATCTAAGCATTCTGATAAGCACTAAATATTGAATTTCCTCTTGTCTGTGGTCCCTTACTATTGCTGTGGAAAAGAGCTATAATGTTATCTTGACCACTGTTTAGAACATAATGTTTGTATTTCAGTTAGGGAGAAGGCATAAAAAATATAGTTTTCCAGTGTCCTCAATTTACAGTTTCCTCATGCAGATAAGTAGATTATAAATATACCCTTCCAGTCTCTTAAAAGGGTCTGCCCTCAAAACATGTCAATACCACTTCATCTTTAGACTTTAGAAACTGTGTCTATTAAAGCCCTTGCTCTTTCATTATTATTTTCATTAAAAAAATCTGTTCTCACCTGAAGAAAAAAGAAGAGATATTGAGAGGACTGGAATTTGTCACCTTTGTTGGAAAAATGGGGCAGCTAAGTGACTCAGTGGATAGAGCACCAGCCCTTGAGTCAAGAGGACTCTGAGACTAAATATGGTCTCAGACACTTGTTAGTTATGTGCCTCTGGGTAGGTTATTAAACCTGATTGATTGTTTCAAAAAGAAAAAAAAGAGCTATACATGTTTATCTTGGAGTATAAAAGACACAGAAAGTAACCTGAAAACTATCTTTAAGTATTTAAAGGGCTGTGATGTGGAAGTGGGATTAGACATGTTCTGCCTGATCCCAGAGGGCAAAATTTGGGGTCAATGAGTGGAAAATAGAAAATACAGAATGACAGATTCAAGTTTGATGTCAGAAAAAAGACTTATGAACAATTGGAGTTGTCCCAAGGTATAATGGACTGCCTCAGGAGTAGGTTCCTCTTCACTAGTGATTTTCAAATGGAGATTTGGTGACCATCTGTTAAGTGTTTTGTGGAGGGTATTTTTGTCCAGATATATAACCTCTGAAATACATTCCAGCTCTGTAAAGGATTCTGTGATAATTTTTCTGCCCATCACACTATCTGATATAATAACTTTGCTTAAGCCTAGATAACTCTTCTTGGTTGTAAAGATTTGAACTAGTATTGGAGTCAGAGAACTTGCATTTCAGTCCTAGTCTGGCACTCTATGGCTCAAAGAATTGACTGTGTGTCAATCATCTGTTCAACTGAGTTGGATCAAGTAAGATATATATGTATTTGTAAAATATATATTTGTAAAAAATAGTATTTAGTATAGTAGCTGGCACAGTGTAGGCATTATATATATATTTTCCCCTTTTTCCCTTTTCCTTCTATTTCTTGTTGAATTTTTGTCACATACCTTGGTTGCCCTGTTTTCTCATTTTCAAAATGAACATTCTTTTACTAACTAATTTATAGGTTTGATAAAAGATTTCAAAGAGATAATGCTAATTAAGTGCTATATACATATATAAATTATTATTATCCTTTTTAGAATCAGGAGCTCATTCTATGTCAATCAACATCTGTTGTATTTAGGGAATTTTTACCCTCCCTCCCCCATTAGATTCAAGATTCCTTGAAATCAGGAGCAATTTTTTTTGCTATTGTTTTATCCCTACTGTATAAGTAGAGTGCATCACAAATTTGACTGAATGGCTGACTAAAAAACAGATTTAAAACTGTGATGTAAAACTGAGGAACAAAGTTGGGGTTAGATTAAAATTAGTTATGTGACGATCATGACGTTTAAGTCACTTTGAATCATTAAAGAAGTAGCTATTTGTAAACACTGCTTTTTTATCACTTAATTATATTCAATATAGAAATGGCTATATTTTGGAAATAGATGAATTTGAGGAATTGGCCATTTTCACAGGACAATTTTATCCCTTGGATCCAAAAAAACACTGTATGACTACTCACTATGTAATGAAGTTTTGGTTATGAATATTTGTGTTATTTCTTATTCTTGGTGATTTGTATTTATCCATCAAAAGAGTAAAACAAAGAGTTCTACTTTATCATGCATTCTAAGAGTATCTGGCTCCTAGCACTAAATAATAGATCCTAACAGACAGTCCAAGACACTAAAATAATCAATATATGAGTAATTGACATGGGGATAGTATTAGAGGGTAAATGTAGACCATTTTTTCTATCTATTTGCATTACATTTGGCATGCCGATGGACAATATCAGTAGAGAGGTCAAAGGCAATGTGTCTGGATCCTGACCTGCTTTCAGATCTTGGCTGAGATATTCTTTAAATGACCCTCTGGAGCTCAGTACCATTTCTAATGATATATTTATGCTTCATAAATACATGAAAGGATGGGAATAGTTTTAGGAAAAGAAAACTGTGATTGAAGAAAAAAAAAACTTATGTCTCTCTCAAGAGAAGTTTCAGCTGGATGGCTGAGAAAAATTCCTTTTTCAGCATTCCTGTCTAAAGTTGTTTTTTTTTCCCCCAGATATGAACTCTGGACATGGAAAATGGAGTACCCTTTACTTTGTCAACTGTGGTTAGTGGTTTGGAACTTTATGTTTCCTGGCTCCTGGGAGAAGCCAGTTCATTGTGGAAGGATATGGTTCTACACAGAAGTATTTTTTTTCCCTCTCTCATTCTCACTGTCTTTTTTTTTCTTCCCAAATGTTTTTCTAAAGATATTACATGATGGCCATGATGTTCTGTGAATCACTCCATTTAATACTGATTCTTTAAAAATCACAAAAAGATAACAAAAAGATGGCATAGAAAATCTCCCTTGCTCAGATTCAGCATATCAAGCCTCTTCATTTTAAAATCAATTTTTAACTAGTCAAAGAGCTTAATGTTAATATTTTCCAATTCAACCTCACCCTCACCCAAATCTACATTTGCTTTATGGCATCATTAACTTGGGAAAGCTTTCTCACCTGACTTTCAGCACTAGTTCTTACTACCTTACTACCATGTACTGAATTAGAATAACCACATAGTTACTTGATATAATAATTCATATTATTAAGGTAACAGAAATGACCATTCTATACTCTAACACTATTTTCTTTTTCCTTTTTTTGGGTCATGTACTCAACTTAAAAGCTTAATAATACTTTCCTGGCTAGGCTTGTGTTGTACTGTAAGGGGATTCAGGTTATGTTTTTATTTAATTTTTATTGCTACTAATTTTTCCATTAAAAAGCAGATAAAATAGAAAAGGTATAATATCCAGTTACTTTTATTGTTCACAACTATCATTTATGACAGATTTTTCATCTGAAAATGATAAGGTTGGACAAAATTGAGTTTTATGGTCCTGTCTATCCAGGGTTTTGCTGGTAAATTTGAACAATTTGCTTTCCACTTTTAAAATGTGTTAAACACATTTTAAAATTTATTGTGTATTATTAATATTTTCTCCATCACTTTTTTTTCAGTCTAGACAATAAACAAAATATAAAAAGTCTTGATTTATTCCATTTGCTAATTTCCAAGGTTTAAATGTCTATCCTGAAAACTGCTTCTGGGAACTGGTTAAAGCTGGGCTCTAGTATGCCCTGGTTCTCATCTCTAAATCTCTGATCCTCTGATTTCAGATCAACATATCGATATAGCATATCCTCATAGGAAAAGATCATAGAATTTTTAATTAAAAATAACCTTAGCAATAATATAATCTGACCCCCTTCAATTTTCTGAGACACAAAGAAATTTAAGCAATTTGCCAAATACTATTCTGTCTCTGTCTCTGTCTCTCTCTTTTTTTGGCCAAGGCAATTGGGGTCAAGTGTCTTGCCCAGGGTCACAAAGCTAGGACGTGTTAGGTGTCTGAGACCAGATTTGAAGTCAGGTCCTCCTGACTTCAGGGCTGGTGCTCTATCCACTGCACTATTTAGCTGCCCCCCAAAAACCATTCTCATAACAAAGTCAGGATTTGAACTCTGGTGACTTGACTGCAAATTTAAAACATTTTGCTCCTAGTTCTAGGCTAGGAAACAGTAAAACCTAGAAGACTTCTTATACTTACTAATTGTATGAACATGGAAGACTCATTGAGCTCTGCTAAACTTTACTCTTTCTTCATTTGTAAGATGGGGGAAATTATATTAAAATTTCTAACTCACAGGGTTATTATGAGCATCATGATAAGTGCATAAAATGCTTTGGAAACATTAACGTACTATTTAAAGTTCCAATTATTTTTTTTTTAAAACTGGGAATGGCTTTTTTGGAACAAAAAAAATTTCCAGATAGGTGATACTTCAATACAGTGATAATAATAACTAGCATTTTTATTCTACCTTAAGGATGAGAAGTCACTTTACTTATCTTATTTGATCCTTACAACAATGCTTAGGGTTAGGTACTATTATTTTTTTCCATTTTACAGATGAGGAAACCAATGCTGAAGTAACTTAAGTGACTTGTCCAGAATCACACAGTAAAGGGTTCTGAGGTAGGATTTGAACCCAGAATTTTGTTTCTATGTGTCCATCATTCTGTATACTGCACCACCTACCTGCTCTTATGACAAAAGCTTGATACATTTGCTTGTTAATAAATCTTAATAGTAGAAGAAATAAACAATTAGTAATATTTCAAAAAGTCTATCTTAATATCACAATAACATTACCATACTTGGTGTGTTAATCTTCTGAAGGCATTTAAAAAAAAAACTAACAATATAACCTTTATGAGTTAGACCCTCTCTGTTAACAGAGTTGAACTCTATGAATTTAGGAACATGTTGTGGTATATGCAGTAAAAAAGATCATAAGCTCTACTAAAGACTTGACATTGACATTCATCTTAGTACATAAAGAAAAATGTTTCCTGGAGATGGCAAATGTAGGAGCAGGAGCTAATAACAACAGCTGGAGAGGTGAATGTAAATCTGATGGATTCGTTCTGGATGACATCCTTATACTATTGAATGTGCAAGGCAAGTATTGTGCAGAATTAATATGGTAACATTATATAGTTGCCTTCTCTTATTAGAAGATTTCAATTGCTCTTTGAATGCAAAAAGGTTTTCAAAATTTTATTTCACCAGAAGTTAGCCTAGTAGTTAGAAACCTAATGTCAACAAAATGGAAGGCATTAACGGATTTTTGCAGCATAGGTTGGTACTTTGCTTTGAATTTCTCAGTAGCTCTCTAAAAAAAGTTATATTCCATTTACATGACAGGCAAGGGAATTTAAAGAAATACAGTGTTAGTTTTTCTAAAAGGTGATAGTGAACTAAAACATCTTTGAAAATGTTTATTTTGAAAAATCATTTGATGCATTTGCAAATGTGTGCCCTTTCATTCATGAATGAAATAATGAGTTCAGGATGATGAAAAATTGGATGAAAACAGAGAAAAGTGATGTGTCCTTTAACAAGGAAGCCTTGGGCTAGCACCTTTTCCCATGAAGATAGACAACAAAACATAAATAGCATTTGATAAAGCTGCTCGAACTGGTATTTAAATTTAATTTTTACTGCAAGCACAGTTAGTATTCTTTTTCCACTGGTCTCTGACATGCGATTTTTGAGGTAGAAGAAAATGTTTTTGCTGCCATGGCAACAATGCCTTTTCTCTTGCTTTCCTCCACAAACCATAGCTCCTGAGCATAACTAGGAAAATTGAAATGTGGGTAGCTCAGAATGATAAGGCCAAGCATGGTAAGTATTCATCTAAATGAATATTTGTATCACTGCTCTTGCATTTATAGAAAGCTGAAGCTTTCAAGTTCAGCACTTTGGTTGATGGCTTACAGTGTTGCTAGTAAATGGTTAGTGGGGCATTTATTTATTAAATTCTCTTCATTAGTATGGTTAGGAATAATAACACTGATAATATCAATTGGTGAAGTAGTACTTTTCAGGTACAATGTATTTCTTTCCCTTTAATGTCTCTAACTCCAAATTCTATGATCCTTGACTATTCACTACCTTATATAAGAATATACTTCAATAACACCATGATATGATGTGATATAGTGTAATATACCATAAAGTAAAGTAATGTAATATAACTCCATATTATATGATTTTATATAGCATGATATAACAATACAACACACTAAGGCACTGAAAAGTAAAGTGAATTGGCTACTTCACAGAGTCACTAATGCTAGAAGTAGGGTAAGGAGACTTAAGCTCCAATCTTTTTTAAAATGATTATTTATATTTTAAATGATAGCTTTTTATTTTCAAAATATATGCAAAGATAGTTTTCAGCCATTCACCCTTATAAAACTTTGTGTTCCAGATTTCCCCCCCCTTTTTTTCCTACTCCTTCCCTAGGCAGCAAGTAATCCAATATATGTTAAACATGCACAATTCTTCTATATTTGCCATTTACATATATTTTATTTTATTATTATACATTTAAATTTACATATACATTCTATATTACATCTAATTTATCATGCTGCACAAGAAAAATTAGATCAAAAGGGGGAAAGATGAGAAAGAAAACAAAAAGTAAACAAACAACAATAAAAAGGTGAAAATATTATACTATCATCCACATTCAGTATTGACAGTTCTCTCTCTACATGCAAGTTTGTTGAATCTTATTGTTGAATCACCTTATTGTTGAAAAGAGCCACATTCATCAGAATTGATCACCACATAATCTTGTTGTTGCTGTGTACAATGTCCTCTTGGTTCTATTCACTTCACTTAGCATCAGTTCATGTAAATCTCTCCAGGCCTCTCTGAAATCATGCTGTTTCTTATAGAATGAAAATACTCCATAGTACTCATATGCCATAACTTGTTTAACTATTTCCCAATTGATGAGAGTCCACTCAGGTTCTAATTCCTTGCCACTACAAAAAGAGCTGATACAAACTTTTTGCACATATAGATCTTTTTTCCCTTTTTCATGATCTCTTTGGATACTGGCCTAGTGCAGATACTATTGAATAAAAGTTCCAAATTGCTCTCCACAGTAGTTGGATCAGTTCACAACTCCACCAACACTGTGCTAGTGTCCCAGTTTTCCCACATCCCCTCCAACATTTATCATTATTTTTTCCTGTCATCTTAGCCAATCTAAGATGTGTGTAGTGATACCTCAGAGTTGTCTTAATTTGTATTTCTCTGATCAATAATTTAGATTTAGAGCACTTTTTCATATGACTATAAATAATTTTAATTTCTTTATCTGAAAATTGTCTGTTCATATACTTTGCCCATTTATCAATTGGAGAATGGTTTGTATTTGGATTCCAATCATGGTAGATTCTGAAGCTTCCTCTGTATTCTTGTAATACTGCTCTAAAAATTCCCTTCTTTTCATATAAACCTATGTTTGTCTGCAGAGTTCCTAGTAAGAAAAATATTCAATTATTTGTACTTTTAGTGAGCTGTTTAGAGTCATTAGGAAGTTAAATGATTTGTCCAAAGGCAAATAGTTAGTGCATTTTTAGAAGCAGGACTTTATATCTTATGACTTCTTGACTTCAAAGATGTTCTTCAATTGATTCTACCAGTATGGATTAGAACAGAGTAGGTTAGTGTAGAATAGAATAGAACAGATTAGAATACAGTTGAATAGAATAAGAATAGAACAAAATAGAATAGAATAGAACAGAGTAAATTACAATAAAACAGAGTAGAAGAGAACAAAATAAAACAGAATAAAATGTAATGAATATAATGAAATTAGAGTGGAATAGAACACAACAGAATGTAACAGATTAAATATAATAGAACAGGGAAGAGTAGAGTAGAACACAACAGAATAGAATAAAAAAGACTAGAGGGAAATAGAATAGAAGAGACTAAAACAGTATAGAACATAACATATCAGAATAGAATAAAACAAAGTAAAACAGAATAGAACAGAATAGAATTGAACATAATGAAGAAGAGTAGAATATAGTAGAACAGAGAATGGAACAAAACAAAATAGAACAAAGTAGAATAGAATATAATAGAATAGAACAGAGTAGAGTAAACGAAAACACAACAGGCTAAAGCACAACAGAGTAGACTAGTATGGAATTGAATTGAATAAATTAGAGTAGAATAGAATGGAATGAAAAGAAAAATGGTAGTATAAGATAGGGTAAAAGTAAAGTAGCATAATGTAGCATAGAATAAGAAGGAACATATATTGTACAATACATTTAAAAATATTTCTAATGGCTCTGTGTGATAGATGATAAAAATACTCATCAGATGCAGAATATTAATCTCCTTCCACAGTTCATTTCAGAAATATCACTGAATAGTGCTTTTCAAAGTTTATTATTAATTTAAATAGCTATTAATAAGGCAATGCCATAATTTATTTTCTTTTATCATGCATTTCATCAGGTTTTTTTTAATGCTTAAGAAACTGATGCTAATTTGAGATATGGGCTCACATTTGACTATGAGGTAACTTAGGCCTGATACACCCTCATATCTATTGATTATCAACATAATTTATTATCAATGTAATGTAATATAACTCCATATTATGTGATTTTATATAGCATGATATAACAATACAACACACTAGGGCACTGAAAAGTAAAGTGAACTGGTCACTAATGTTAGAAGCAGGGTAAGGGGACTTGAGATCCAATCTTTTTTTTAATTGTTATTTATTTTTAAATGATAGCTTTTTATTTTCCAAATACATGCAAAGATAGTTTTTAGCAAAAACCTTGTGTGATTAACAGTGAAGGTGACATACTATGTTCAGTCAGGTCAATGATCATGAAGGAACTCAAGTGACTATTCCAGTGTTTAAAGCTATTTTAACTTGTTTTAGACTATTACTTCTGTTGTTTTTTTCTTTTTCTTTTCATTCAAAAGTAATGCTCTTATTGTGTCCAGGATATATCTACATGCCTAGCTAAAAGAGGACTTTATAGAGCTTTCCAATTGAGTCCTTATGGCAATAACAACAGAAATGCATTATAATTTTTTATTATTTTAATAACATTAAAGATGAAATAGAATAACCACATAGTGCTTATAATTTAGTGACTGCTCTTTAGTGTTTATCACTTGAGAGCTGAGATTTTGCTCAAGATTTCATAGCATCCCATGCACTCAGCGGAACATCAGAGTGGATGTTCAATGACTATTTTTCACTTTTTAAAAATTCTCTTAGAATATCATTGGGAACAAAGTGAAGAAATGTGGGCTGTAGGATAATAAAGATGGATAAATCTATGAGTAGTTTGATAATTGTAGCCAAAGGATGTAGATTAATGATATCATGCCACCTCAGAGGAAAGTTATCAGCAATTTGCCACTGTACTCTGTCCTTGGTCCTGGCCAAGTGAACATTTTGACCAGTGATTTAGACGAAGATGCTGTCAGCATGCTGATCAAATTTTAAGTTGACACTAAACTTAAGCTAGGAATATGAAAGAATCAGGATGTTAACATTTTTGACATATTGTAATGAAAGATTGGTTCCAAGAGGTGATGTTTAAAAGAGTAAAATGTAAGGTCCTGCATTTAAATTTTTTAAAATCATACAGAATTTGGCAGGATAAAAGAGATGTTGTTTGATAGCAAATAATGAAAAAGTCAATGATATTAATTAGTCACAAATGAGTCTATGACATAATATAGCACTGCTCCCCCAAATCTCTAATTAAATCCCTAGAAATCTAATACAACTTTATTTTCCCTATATTAATAGAAATGAGTCTTCCTTAAGAAGAAAATGTAATAATCCTACTACTCTAGTTAGACAACCTGATCTAATGTGCTCATTTCTGAGTCCTAATTTTAGGACAGACATTGACAAACTGGGAAATGTCTTAGGGAAACTAGTGTCATGAGAGGTTATAAAACCATATTATATTAGGAATTATTGAATACATGAAAGATATTTACTTTGAAGAAGAAAAGATTTAGGAGGACTACAATTACTACCTTTAAAAATTTGAAGGACTGGCATGGGTTAGCTAAATAGACAACATTAATATAGTATTTTAAAGTTTACAAAATGCTTTACAATTGTTATCTCCTTTGATCTCTCATAATAATTCTGGGAGTGTAGATGCTATAATTATTCCAGTTTTCAAGATGAGGGAACTGAGGTACAGAGAGATTAATATGACTTGTCTAGTGTCACATGGCTCATACAAATCTAAGGTAGCATTTTAACTCTGGTTTTCCTGACTAAAGTCAGGACCTAAAGGTCCAACACTCTGCCTACTATATCACCTGGTTTCTGTAACAAGTGATAATTTTGATTTGTGAAATATATTGTTTGATAATTAAGTTATGAGTGGTAGGACTCCAATATGGAGTGGCACTAATGGCTATAAAAATGACAGAAATCCTACACTTTTACATTGTCCTGACTCATTCTGATCCTGTGTCAAACATGTAAATGATTCCAGCTCTTGATTGGACAAGGCTTCCAGTCCACTGCAATGATTCTATCAACACCTATTTCTGATATCCCCCATTATATATTCCTACTTGTAACCAATTTCTAGTTTATTAGGAAACTCTCCTACCTGAGTCTGTTATGAATAAGGAACTAGAGAATTTTCCTTACCATCTTTGCGCCTGATTTGGAATGTTCCTTCCCATATCTGGTACCAATTATCAATCACTTGGTTTGAAACTAAGGGCATTAAGGAATAAAACCCTATTGAGTGCATACTCTGTTGAAAACTTTGCCATGATACACATCTCCACATGACTGACTCTGGCCTTGTATGTGATACAGTTTCTGTGTGTCTGTGTTGCCACATAGTCTGCATAAGTATATGCTTTTCTTTTGCCTTTTTGCTACATCACATATTTATAAATCTTATCCTTGTGCGAAATTCCTGAATACTAATTTTCTACAAATCTTCAAACTAAAGACTTTGATATAACCCATGCTCTGAGTCCAAATAAAGCAGATTTGTTCTGTGTGACTCCTGAGAATGACAGTAGGACCAGTGATTAGAATTGATGAGGAGGAAGATTTCAATTCAGAATAAAGATAAAGTTTTGATCACTGTCTAATCTGGAATGGGATAATTTTAAAGTGATTAAGTTTTCTATGCTCAAACATAGTCTGGTGGTAAAGTCTCTGTCACAGATATGGCAGAATGGATTCTTGCATAGGGGAATAAATTTGATTAGATGAGAAATTTCTAATTCTAAGATTCTGTAATTATGTGATATTTTAAAATTTGGCAGCTTAAAAACATTTAAATTCAATAACCATTTATAAAATTTTAAGCATTTACTCAGAATATGATGGCAAAATCTGCCATCAAGTAGCTTACTTGTTATTGAGAATAATATTTATATAATCTTCAAAATTTGCAAATGTTTTATGTATGTTATATCATTTAATATCTAAAACTTACTGTGGTTATATAAGAACATTTAATGGACACCCTTTTTGTTTCTAGGCTTTTAGCATTTTAATTTTTATTCAAGACTTAGGTCTGATGCGATCTCCCTTAAACCTGGTCTTGATGACTATATTTTCTTCTTAGCAATTTGTCCTCATCACTCCTTCTTCTATATTTATCTGCATATATATTATAATTTTTCAGTAAAATGCAAATTTATAGGGGGTAAAAACTGTTTCATTATTGTCTTTTTATCTCCACCCACTAGCAATATACCTTGCCTGTAATAAGAATTTACTCTCTGAATTTTGAATTGCTGAGTTATACTGAGTGGGATTTTGAAGATCATCTTATCATAGCCCTTTCTTTTTCAGATGAGGAAACATAACCTCAGAGATGTTAGATTTCTTTCAACAAATAGAGTGATGGACATTGAGTTAGGAAGGCCTGGTTTAAATAACCTAAAAGAACATTAAGATTTTTGGGACATGTTGTATGTATATACACATATGGGCACATGTACATACTCATATAGATGTATATAGATATACATATGATTATATATGTCTACATATTCATATATTACAAGTCACTAAATGTGAATATCAAATTATAATTTAAAATAAACAATCATGAAACATGAAGAGTGGAAATTTTTATCATTGAAATGTGTATTTATAAAGTAGTATTATAAAGTATCCCTCATGAGGTCCCCATAAGCACTTAACTTGTTTACTTCTCATCCTGGCTCTAATTTATAGACTTAGAAATCCTATTGATTCATGAAATTTAGATGCTACAAAGTCTAATGCTGGCTACATTTCATTAGTTTACTAGATTTGAAGACAGTTTTCTACTAATAAAGTTAGTAAACAAGATAATAAATGATGCTGTTTCATGAATAATGTCAGACATTCTGTTCTTTCCCACAATTGATATTCATGGTTTTTGGAGTATTAGAATAATAAAAAGGAAAAAAAAAGATTAATGTTATTTGGTCAAAAATGATGAATGACTGTTCAATGAATTGACCTCTAATTCAAGTCATTGAAAGCTGGTTTGTAGCTAGTATTCAAGAGTGTTTGGGAGATAGGATATAGAATCCTTATATAAAGAATCCTAATATTAGCTTCCTGATATTAGATTTCTAATAATAGGAGTATTAGAAACTTTAGGGAATGTCATTTTTCCCTTCAAGAGAATAATTTAACTTTTATATTTCTGATGCTTCATCCATGCCAAGACACCTTCAGGGCACCTTAGAAAGAAAAATATTATAATTTAATAATGCATTCCCTTTGCCAAATGAAGTAAGAAAAGACAATGCTAGAGCTGGAATTTGGATGAAACTGTTTCTCTAAGTAGAGTGCCAAAAGAAATTATGTAAGTGTCATAATAAAAGTCAGATGGGCTCACTTACAAAAAAAAAAA